>MU707844.1:125143-143791 GCA_026770625.1 Nicotiana glauca
GACTTGTTTGAAACAAGCATAAGAAACAAAAATTAATAGTCAAATGAACTCAAAGAAACACCATCTTTTCCCACCTTTTTACCCCGATTTGAATAGGGATGTTTTCAGGACCCTCCTGGACAATGGGACTAAGCCTTAAGATTTCCGGTAGTAATAAGAATTAGGATAAGGAATGCTGTAAGGAAGTTTAGTTTAAACAGGGAAGTTGTCATGCCTAAGGAAAGAGTTGAAAGGTCCCAGGTCCCTCCTGAATAATGGGATATAACATAAGATTATTTTGAACAAACAAAAAGGAGAGAAAGGAAAAACAAGAAGTTCAGTAATGAGAAAATATAATGGATTATTAAACAGGTGCAATTTACTAGAAGTTTTCAGGACCCACCTGGATAATGGAGTATAGTTTTTAAATATCATTATTAATATAATTCAATTGCCACTCACAGTTACTTATCAAACTGGGGCAAAAAAGTTCCTTTGTTTTGTTCATTATTGTAGAAGTCAGGAGACAGCCTGAAGAACGGAGGTATGCATCTAAATTTTGAAGTCGGGAACCCGCCCGAAAAATAGAGGGATTATCTTTTAAAGTTGTTGAAGTCGGGAGCCCACCCGGAAAATGGAGACTTATCTTTTAAAGTTGTTGAAGTCGGGAGCCCGCCCGAAAAACGGAGGCGTTATCTTTTAAAGTTGTTGAAGTCGGGAGCCCACCCAAAAAATGGACACGAAAAATGGAGGCGTTACCTTTTAAAGTTGTTGAAATCGGGAGCCCGCCCGAAAAACGGACGCATTACCTTTTAAAGTTGTTGAAGTCGGGAGCCCGCCCGAAAAACGGAGGCGTTACCTTTTAAAGTTGTTGAAATAGGGAGCCCGCCTGAAAAACAGAGGCATTATCTTTTTAAGTTATTGCAATAGGGAGCCCGCCCGAAAAATGGAGGCGTTACTTTTTAAAGTTGTTGAAATCGGGAGCCCGCCCGAAACATGGAGGCGTTACCTTTTTAAAGTTGTTGAAGTCGGGAGCCCGCCCGAAAAATGGAGGCGTTATTTTTTTAAAAGTTGTTGAAGTCGGGAGCCCGCACGAAAAATGGAGGCATTACCTTTTAAAGTTGTTGAAGTCGGGAGCTCGCTCGAAAAATAGAGGCATTACCTTTTAAATTTGTTAAAATCGGGAGCCAGCCCGAAAAACCGAGGCGTTACCTTTTAAAGTTGTTGAAGTCAGGAGCCCGCCCGAAAAACGGAGGCGTTACCTTTCAAAGTTGTCGAAGTCGGGAGCCCGCCCGAAAAACGGAGGCGTTATCTTTCTTGTTGTTGAAGTCGGGAGCCCGCCTGAAAAATGGAGGCTTACCTTTCAAGTTGTTGAAGTCAGGACCCCGCCTGAAGAACAGAGGGAGTACAATTCAAATTTTAGCTTTCAAATTCTTACTAATCTCTAGTAATATGATGCCCGGTCACCAAACTGGGACAGGAAATTTTCTTTCTTTTATCTAATTTTTTGAAGTCAGGAGCCCGCTTGGAGAACGGAGGCGTACCGTACCTATTAAAGTCAATAAGTCAGGAGCCCGCCTGGAGAATAGAGGAATACATTTCAAGTCAAGAAGTCAGGAGCCCGCCTGGAGAACAGAGGAATACATTTCAAGTCAAGAAGTCAGGAGCCCGCTTGGAGAACAGAGGTACACGACGATAGCCAAAGGAAAACGTTTAAAGGATTAGTAATAGGGTACTCAGCTGAAGAGCGGAGAGATATAATTCATCTCAAGAAGTTGGTGCAAAGCAATAACAATGGATTTCACCAGGAGAATACAAGACAACAAGGCAACAAGAGACACAAGAGCAAGTTTGAAGGTTTAGATACGATTTTGTAATTCATAGACTATAATTTAGTCTAGCTTCTTATTTTCTTTTAGCATGGTGTGATAAGGGGGTCAGCAAGTAACAGCAGCAGCAACAACAGTAAACAACAGCTTCATGGTAGGCCCAACTACCAAAACTTCCCAAACTACATTGACCTGATTCCTTTATAGCCAAGGATATGTAGGAAACCTTAGAAGTAGAGGTTCGGTCAAATATTTCAAAAAAAATGCTTCACACATAGTATTCGGACGGGCAAAAATCGCTCGTATCAGCTCACTTTGTCTTTGCACGAAAACTCTTCGTGTTTACGGGCAAAGAGGGGCAGCTGTGAGCACGTAATTTTTGCCCCACATGAATTACTCCCACAAAAATCAAAACAAAAATGTTTGTGTTATTATGTGCAATTTTGTAAATTTTTCGTGATATTTTAGTAATTATTCGCATTTGTGTGTGCATGTTTTTTTGTTTAAATAAATAAAAAAAAGGTGCCATTTGCATTTTTAGGATTTAATTAGATATTTTGAAATTAATTAATAACTAAGTGTTTTATAAAAATGGAAAGATCGCAAAAATAATGTATTTTTGCATTTTAGTGTTTAGTGTCGAAATTTTATGATTTTCTTTTAATTTGGTATCTAATTATGGATAATAATTATTGTTTAGAGTTAATTAATAGTATTAAAGCAAATTTAGTTTTTTATAATTTAATTAGGATTTTTTGTTCTAATTTTTAGAGAAAAAGAAAAGAAAAGAAAAAAAGAGTTAATAAAAGAGAGGAAATCAAGTTTGGGCCAAAATCCCCAGCCCAAACGAAACCCACCCTGAAACCCATTAAAACAAGCCCAAACCTGCCCAACCCAGTCCGCCCCCTACTAAATCCAAATGACGTCGTTTGGGCATGTATTAATCTGGGCCATCGAATTTGTTTGATCGAACGAACAGAAGCCTCACCTACAACCCGTATCCCTTTAACCTAACTCGACCCGCCTTATACCCGGTTTAGTTCCACCCAAAATGACCCCGTGTTGTTTAGCGTTTTGATCGGAGCCGATGGATTCCCATTATCCAACGGCTCAAATTGAAACATTAATTTGATATTACCCAAAGTATCCAGTCGTTGGATTCCCATCTCCGGTGGCGGCGCCACCTCCCCTTGACCCCAAACTAACACCCAATGACCTCCTTGACCCCGTCACCCCTAATCCACCATTAGCTTCCCCCGAATCCTTCCCAAACCGTTCAAATATTGAATCAGAGTTTGAACAAAAAGTTCAAGTCAACGAGGTTTTAAAGGTTTGGGGTTGGAATCAGTTGAGATCACACGATTGAAATTTATTCTGGTCACAAATCCAAGGATTCATTGAGGTTTTAAGTCAAGAACAATGCCCGTTAGTTTTGAGGTAAGCTTGATTTTTCCTTTCCGTTTTTTTTTCTTTTGTTTGTTATATATTTTCCTCTACTCTTTCTCCTTCTTTTTTTTTGATTAATCTAGTTTCGGATGAAGTTATACTTTTATAGTTTGTTTATTTGTTTTATTTGAAACCGGCGTGTTTAAAATTTCCTTTTCCATTGATTGAGTCCTTGCTAAGGTCAATTCTGTTTGTTCATATGTGGAGTATTTTTTTTTAATTTTTGTAAGACAACTTTAGACTCGAATTAAGTTAATCAGTAGAATGGTCAATTAGATTTCAAGTAAGTGAATCGGTTGAGGGTTGTAATCCAAATTTCTTTTTATCTTCTTGTTTGTCAAAAATGTGCAAAACCTTATTATCCCGTACTTCAATAAAATGAAACTTTATTTTTCTTTATTCCTTATTTTATTTTAATCTTATTTTTCTTCTTCTCTTTTCTGTACAGTTCACTTTATACTGATCCTAATGACATGGCATGCATAAGGAATCCTCAACCCAATCTAGAAATTCAATCTGACTCTGAAATGATAGTGCAAGAAGTAGATTATGAGTCAAAATACGATAAGGATGAAGCCTTCGAAGAGATTAGTAGGGAGCTAAGTCAATTTGAAGAAAAACCTAGACCCAACTTAAATGACACGGAAGCTGTCAATCTAGGGGACGCGGATAACATCAGGGAAACTAAAATAAGCATCCATATTGAACCAAACATTAGGGAAGAATTAATCAGAACACTTATTGAATTCAAAGATGTTTTTGCATGGTCATATGACGACATGCCGAGTTTAAGCACCGATTTAGTGGTTCACAAATTTCCCACTGACATGGCATTCCCTCCCGTCAAGCAAAAATTGAGGAAATTCAAAACCGATATGAGTGTAAAGATTTTGGAAGAGATAACCAAATAGCTGGAAGCAAAGGTTATCCGGGTCACTCGGTATCCTGATTGGTTGGCCAATGTAGTGTCGGTGCCAAAGAAGGACTGAAAAATTAGGGTGTGCTTTGAATATCGCAATCTAAAAAAAGCTAGCCCAAAGGACAACTTTCCATTATCCAACATCCACATTTTGATCGATAATTGTGCCAAACGTGAAATGGTATCTTTCGTGGATTTCTATGCTGGGTATCATCAGATTTCGATGGATGAAGAAGATGCAGAGAAGTCGGCATTCATCACGCCATGGGGAACTTATTGCTACAGAGTAATGCTATTTGGTCTGAAGAACGCTGGGGCAACTTACATGAGGGAAATGTCTACTATGTTTCATGATATGATACCCAAAGTGATTGAGGTGTACGTGGATGATGTGATCATTAAATCAAAGCAGCAGGCTAACCACATCGCAGATTTGAGGAAGTTCTTTCAGAGGCTCCGCATGTACGACCTCAAACTTAACCCTGCCAAGTGTGCATTTGGTTTGCCGTCCGAAAAGTTATTGGGGTTCATAGTAAGTCGGCGAGTCATTGAGTTGGACCCATCAAATATCAAACCCATCCAAGAGGTTCCACCCCCGAAGAATTAAACCAAAGTAATGAGTCTGTTGGGAAGGTTGAACTATATCAACAGGTTTATTGCTCAACTCACAGCAACTTGTGAACCCATTTTCAAGCTGTTGAAGAAGGATGTTGCGGTCGAATGGACCAAAGAATGCCAGGAGGCATTTGACCAAATAAAAGGGTATTTGTCAAATCCACATGTGTTGGTATCGCCGAAACTAGGGAGACCATTGATTCTTTATTTAACGGTCCTAGAAAATTCATTTGGCTGCGTACTGGGGCAACATGACGTCACCGGCAGAAAGGAGCAAGCCATATACTATCTCAACAAGAAGTTTATGGCTTATGAGGTTAAGTACACTCATCTTGAGAGGACATGTTGCGCCCTAACATGGATGGCACATAAATTAAAACATTATCTGTCATCCTATACTACTTATCTCATTTCACACTTGGATCTGTTGAAGTATATTTTTCAAAAGCCTATGCCAACGGGGAAACTGGCGAAATGGCAAATATTACTCACGGAGTTTGACATCGTCTATGTGACAAGGACTGCAATGAAAGCCGAAGCACTGGCTGATCACTTGGCTGAGAATCCAGTCGATGAAGAATACGATCCATTGAGGACATATTTTCCTGATGAAGAAGTGATGCATATCAATGAGATGGAATTGACTGAAGAACCAGGATGGAAGCTTTTCTTTGATAACGGCGGCAAATATGAAAGGAGTTGGAATAGGAGTTGTACTTATTTCTGAAACAGGGCACCATTACCCTGTTACGACTCAACTTCGTTTTTATTGTACCAAAGACATGGCTGAATATGAGGCATGCATTTTGGGCTTGCGGTTAGCTGCGGACATGGATGTTTAGGACGTTTTGGCCTTAGGGGACTCGGACCTCCTGGTACATCAAATTCAAGGAGAATGGGAAACACGGGATTTGAAGCTCACACCGTATCGACAATGTTTGCATGATCTTTGTCAATGGTTTCGATAAGTGGAATTTAGGCATATCCCAAGAGTCCATAATGAGGTTGCCGATGCTTTGTCTACCTTGGCAGCAATGTTGCACATCCAGACAAATATCATATTGATCCATTGCATATCCAAGTTCGTGATCAGCATGCTTACTGTAACATGATATAGGAAGATCTTGATGGCGAACCATGGTTCCACGATGTCAAGGAATACATCAGGATGGGAGTGTACCCAATGCAAGCCATAGGAGATCAAAAGAGAACTATTTGGTAGTTGGCAAGCGGATTTTTCCTCAGTGGAGGAGTGTTATATAAAAGAACACCCGACCCTTGTTCTTTAAGGTGCATAGATGCTAAACAAGCCACAACAGTCATGTCGAAAGTACATTCTGGAGTTTGCGGACCGCACAAGAGCGGATTTGTATTGGCGAAGAAGATCCTTAGGGCAGGGTATTATTAGCTCAACATGGAGTGAGATTGTATTAGCTTTGTGCGCAAATGTCATCAATGCCAGATATACGGGGATTTGATTCATTCTCCGCCATCAGAATTGCATACGATGTCAGCACCATGGCCCTTCGTTGCTTGGGGCATGGATGTCATTGCGCCTATTGATCCAGCAACATCCAACAGACACAGGTTCATTCTGGTGGCCATTGATTACTTTACCAAATGGGTTGAGGCTAAAACTTTCAAGTATGTAACCAAGAAAGAAGTGGTGGATTTTGTTCATTCCAACATCATCTATTGATTTGGAATCCCAAAGGTAATCATCACAGATAATGGTACTAATCTTAATAGCAATTTGATGAAAGAAGTATGTCACCAGTTTAAGATTACGCATCGCAATTCCACCCCATATCGTCCTAAGGCGAATGGAGCAGTTGAAGCAACCAACAAAAATATAAAGAAAATACTGAGGAAAATGGTAGAAAGTTCCAGGCAATGGCATGAGAAGTTACCATTTGCGTTGTTGAGTTATCGCACTACTGTTCGTACTTCGGTAGGTGTAACTCCTTATTTGTTGGTATATGGCACTGAAGCAGTGATCCCTATGGAAGTTGAAATCCTGTCTCTTCGGATTGTCGCCGAGGCTAAGATTGATGATGATGAGTGGGTAAAACCCCGTTATGAGCAGTTGAGTTTAATTGATGAAAAACGATTGGCAGCAGTATGCCATGGCCTATTGTATCAGAAAAGGATGGCAAGAGCATACAACAAGAAGATGCGTCCCAGAAAGTTTGAAGTAGGTCAGCAAGTGTTGAAACGGATTCTTCCTCATCAGGCTAAAGCAAAGGGCAAGTTCGCCCCGAACTGGCAAAGACCGTTCATTGTAACTAGAGTATTGTTCAATGGTGCTTTGTACTTAACAAATATTGAAGGGAAATGCATAGATATGGCTATCAACTCCAATGCAGTCAAGAGATATTATGTTTGATTTCTTTAATATAATCATTGGTTGTTGGTACTTGGCATTATCTCGAAGGTTGAAATGATGAAGGCAATTTGTTCTGCTATCTAAACATTTTACCCTTTGTTCACCCTTTTGAGCCTTATTTATTTTATTTCATATCCCTCTTTTGGAATCAATGATCGAAAGGAATGAAAAGAAAAAATGTAACAACAAGGAATTGGCATGAACTGCGTTTGACCTAATTCCTTTTAAGGATACGTAGGCAGCTTTACGACTCAGTCATAGGGAAATAAAAATCAAAGGGTCCCCTATCAAGAAACTAGGGCAGAAGTTACGTTCGAAATGAGAAAAATTGTTCCAAAAGTCGTAATTCTAACCCATTGGATTTGGTTTGAACACTTCAATACCCTTTTCTTTCCAAACCTATCCAAAAATCCATATTAACATCCAAAGCAAGACCTCCTGATCAGTCTTCGAGGGGTGCCAAGTCAAGCAAGTAAGGAAAATTCACACCAAAGGCAATACTCTGATTTTAAGCAAGGAAAATGGAAAATGAGAGAGTCTTATTAGTGAAAACCCGCAAGGGCACTGTAAGGCGATGAAAGCTGAGATAAGTTCAAAAATTAAGAGAGTCTTGCTAGTGAAAACCCGCAAGGGCACTGTAAGGCAACGGAAGCTGAGAGAAAATAAAAGATGAGAGTGTCTTATTAGTGAAAACCCGTAAGGGCACGATAAGGCGACGAAAGCTGAGAGGAAATGAAAATGAGAAAGATTTATTGGTGAAAACCTTCACATGCACCATAAAGCGACAAGGAATTGAGAAAGGGACAAATAAGGTTAGGTCGATGACAAAAGATCCGTCAAGGCATCGAGTTGAACGAAGATGGGGATTCGGAAAAAGAGTTGAGCTGAGGAAAACTTTGAGGCACAAAGCAGGACAATTTGGAAATTGATTGATTGAATAGATTAGGTTGATTAAACCAAAATTCACAACATGGTCATTGAGGTCAGTCACCACGTTCAGATAAGTTTTTTCTTTCTCAAAATCTTCTAAGGGAAGATCTTCTTTTTTGTTTTCTTCACATTTTGAAGTCATCATACTTCATTTCTTTTGGCTAAGACTTTTCCAATAATAGTTTGTTTTTGACAAACAAGAAGGATTTTTAGAGTTTACTGCCAAGTTCCAAAGTAATACAAGGCAAAGTATGGCTAGGATACGCCGAAAAGAAGGTAATGGGACGTAAGAAGCGTCATTGATAAACCAAATGATAAAGTGATGGAGATTCCTCGAAAATACGAGATCAGATAAAAATCAAAACGGGGAAGGCAATAGCTGGAAGGATTCAGATAAGAAGGTTAAAAGTGAAAAACAACAAACTGAAGTTTTTGGATAAGGAATAGTTAGAAGGTCAAAAATTCTCGACCAAGATCAAAGCAGTCGAACGAAGTAGAGCACGAAAAGGAACAAGGGGGAAAACCATCCCCAACAAGAGCATCACAACCAGCAATACATTTTAAACTGACAAGATTTTCTTTGATTTGAAACAGGTATGGAAAATGTTGTTGATAGTGGAGAAACATGCCACAAGGAAAGGCAACTACCAGACAGGTTTGTTTAAATTCTGAGGACTCTCCTGGAAAATGGGACTTGTTTGAAACAAGCATAAGAAAAAAAAATTAATAGTCAAATGAACTCAAAGAAACACCATCTTTTCCCACCTTTTTACCCCGATTTGAATAGGGATGTTTTCAGGATCCTCCTGGACAATGGGACTAAGCTTTAAGATTTCCGGTAGTAACAAGAATTAGGATAAGGAATGTTGTAAGGAAGTTTAGTTTAAACAGGGAAGTTGTCACGCCTAAGGAAAGAGTTGAAAGGTCTCAGGACCTTCCTGGATAATGGGATATAACATAAGATTATTTTGAAGAAAAAAAAAGGAGAGAAAGGAAAAACAAGAAGTTCAGTAATGAGAAGATATAATGGATTATTAAACAGGTGAGATTTACCAGTCTTCGAGGGGTGCCAAGTCAAGCAAGTAAGGATAATTCACACTAGAGGCAATACTCTGATTTTAAGCAAGGAAAATGGAAAATGAGAGAGTCTTATTAGTAAAAACCCGCAAGGGCACTGTAAGGTGATGAAAGCTGAGATAAGTTCAAAAATTAAGAGAGGCTTGCTAGTGAAAACCCGTAAGGGCACTGTAAGGCGACAAAAGCTGAGAGAAAACAAAAGATGAGAGAGTCTTATTAGTGAAAATCCGTAAGGGCACAATAAGGCGACGAAAGCTGAGAGGAAATGAAAAGGAGAATGTTTTATTGATTAAAACCTTCGCAGGCACCATAAAGCGACAAGGAATTGAGAAAGGGATAAATAAGGTTAGGTCGATGACAAAAGTTCCGTCAAGGTATCGAGTTGAACGAAGATGGGGATTCGGAAAAAGAGTTGAGCTGAGGAAAACTTTGAGGCACAAAGCAGGATAATTTGGAAATTGATTGATTGAATAGATTGGGTTGATTAAACCAAAATGCACAACATGATCATTGAGGTAAGTCACCCCGTTCAGATAAGTTTTTTCTTTCTCAAAATCTTCTAAGGGAAGATCTTCTCTTTTGTTTTCTTCACATTTTGAAGTCATCATACTTCATTTCTTTTGGCTAAGACTTTTCCAATAATAGTTTGTTTTTTACAAACAAGAAGGATTTTTAGAGTTTACTGCCAAGTTCCAAAGTAATGCAAGGCAAAGTGTGGCTAGGATACGCCGAAAAGAAGGTGATGGGACGTAAGAAGCGTCATCGATAAACCAAATGATAAAGTGATGGAGATTCCTCGAAAATATAGGATCGGATAAAAAATCAAAAAGTAGAAGGCAACAGTTGGAAGGATTCAGATAAGAAGGTTAAAAGTGGAAAACAACGGACTGAAGTTTTTGGATAAGGAGTAGTTAGAAGGTCGAAAATTCTCGACCAAGATCAAAGCAGTCTAACGAAGTAGAACACGGAAAGGAGCAAGGGGGGAAACCATCCCCAAAAATAGTATCACAACCAGCAATACATTTTAAACTGACAAGATTTTCTTTGATTTGAAATAGGTATGGAAAATATTGTTGATAGTGGAGAAACATGCCACAAGGAAAAGCAAGTACCAGACAGGTTTGTTTAAATTCTCAGGACCCTCCTGGAAAATGGGACTTGTTTGAAACAAGCATAAGAAACAAAAATTAATAGTCAAATGAACTCAAAGAAACACCATATTTTCCCACCTTTTTACCCCGATTTGAATAGGGATGTTTTCAGGACCCTCCAGGACAATGGGACTAAGCTTTAAGATTTCCGGTAGTAACAAGAATTAGGATAAGGAATGCTGTAAGGAAGTTTAGTTTAAACAGGTAAGTTGTCACGCCTAAGGAAAGAGTTGAAAGGTCTCAGGACCCTCCTGGATAATGGGATATAACATAAGATTTTTTTGAAGAAAAAAAAGGAGAGAAAGGAAAAACAAGAAGTTCAGTAATGAGAAAATATAATGGATTATTAAACAGGTACGATTTACCAGAAGTTTTCAGGACCCACCTCGATAATAGGGTATAGTTTTTAAATATCATTATTAATATAATTCAATTGCCACTCACAGTTACTTGTCAAACTGGGGCAAAAAAGTTCCTTTGTTTTGGTCATTATTGTAGAAATCAGGAGACCGCCTGAAGAACGGAGGTATGCATCTAAATTTTGAAGTCGGGAACCCGCCCGAAAAATAGAGGCATTATCTTTTAAAGTTGTTGAAGTCGGGAGCCCGCCCGGGAAATGGAGGCGTTATCTTTTAAAGTTGTTGAAGTCGGGAGCTCGCCCGAAAAATGGAGGCGTTATCTTTTAAAGTTGTTGAAGTCGGGAGCCCACACAAAAAATGGAGGCGTTATCTTTTAAAATATTGAAGTCGGGAGCCCGCCCGAAAAATAGAGGCGTTACCTTTTAAAGTTGTTGAAATCGGGAGCCCGCCCGAAAAACGGAGGCGTTACCTTTTAAAGTTGTTGAAGTCGGGAGCCCGCCCAAAAAAAAGAGGCGTTACCTTTTTAAGTTGTTGAAATCGTGAGCCCGCCCAAAAAACAGAGGCATTATCTTTTAAAGTTGTGGAAATAGGGAGCCCGCCCGAAAAATGGAGGCATTACCTTTTAAAGTTGTTGAAGTCGGGAGCCCGCCCGAAAAATGGAGGCGTTACCTTTTAAAGTTGTTGAAATCGGGAGCCCGCCCGAAAAACGGAGGAGTTACCTTCTTAAAGTTTTTGAAGTCGGGAGCCCGCCCGAAAAACGGAGGCATTACCTTTTAAAGTTGTTGAAGTCGGGAGCCCGCCCGAAAAACGGAGGCGTTACCTTTTAAAGTTGTTGAAATCGGGAGCCCGCCTGATAAACGGAGGCGTTACCTTTTAAAGTTGTTGAAGTCGGGAGCCCGCCCGAAAAACGAAGGCGTTATCTTTCAAGTTGTTGAAGTTGGGAGCCCGCCTGAAAAACGGAGGCTTACCTTTCAAGTTGTTGAAGTCAGGACCCCGCCTGAAGAACAGAGGGAGTACAATTCAAATTTTAGCTTTCAAATTCTTATTAATCTCTGGTAATATGATGCCCGGTCACCATACTGGGATAGGAAATTTTCTTTGATTTGTCTATTTTTTTGAAGTTAGGAGACCGCCTGGAGAATGGAGGCGTACCTATTAAAGTCAAGAAGTCAGGAGCCCGCCTGGAGAATAGAGGAATACATTTCAATTCAAGAAGTCAGGAGCCCACCTGGAGAACAGAGGAATACATTTCAAGTCAAGAAGTCAGGAGCCCTCCTGGAGAACAGAGGTACACGACGATAGCCAAAGGAAAACGTTCAAAGGATTAGTAATAGGGTACTCAGCTGAAGAGCGGAGATATATAATTCATCTCAAAAAGTCGATGCAAAGCAATAACAATGGATTTCACCAGGAGAATACAAGACAACAATGCAACAAGAGACACAAGAGCAAGTTTGAAGGTTTAGATACGATTTTGTAATTCATAGACTATAATTTAGTCTAGCTTCTTATTTTCTTTTAGCATGGTGTGATAAGGGGGTCAGCAAGTAACAGCAGCAACAACAACAGTAAACAACAGCTTCATGGTAGGCCCAGCTACCAAAACTTCCCGAACTATATTGACCTGATTCCTTTATAGCCAAGGATATGTAGGAAACCTTTGAAGTAGAGGTTCGGTCAAATATTTCAAAAAAAATGCTTCACACAGAGTATTCGGACGGGCAAAAATCGCTCGTATCTGCTCACTTTGTCTTTGCACGAAAACTCTTCTTGTTTACGGGCAAAGAGGGGCAACTGTGAGCACGTGATTTTTACCCCACATGAATTACTCCCACAAAAATCAAAAGAAAAATGTTTGTGTTATTGTGTGCAATTTTGTGAATTTTTCGTGATATTTTAGTAATTGTCCGCATTTGTGTGTGCATGTTTATTTGTTTAAATAAATAAAAAAAGGTGGCATTTGCATTTTTAGGATTTAATTAGATATTTTGGAATTAATTAATAACTAAGTATTTTATAAAAATGGAAAGATCGCAAAAATAATGTATTTTTGCATTTTAGTGTTTAGTGTCGAAATTTTGTGATTTTCTTTTAATTTGATATCTAATTATGGATAATAATTATTGTTTAGAATTAAATAATAGTATTAAAGCTAATTTAGTTTTTTATAATTTAATTAGGATTTTTAGTTTTAATTTTTAGAGAAAAAGAAAAGAAAAGAAAAAAAGAGTTAATAAAAGAGAGGAAATCAAGTTTGGGCCAAAATCCCCAGCCCAAACGAAACCCACCCTGAAACCCATTAAAACAAGCCCAAACCAGTCCGCCCCCTACTTAATCCAAATGACGTCGTTTGGGCATGTATTAATCTGGGCCGTCAAATTTCTTTGATCGAACGGCCAGAAGCCTCACCCACAACCCGTATCCATTTAACCTAACTCGACCCGCCTTATATACCCGGTTTAGTTCCACTCAAAACGACCCCGTATTGTTTAGCATTTTGATCGGAGCCGATGGATTCCCATCATCCAACGGCTCAAATTGAAACATTAATTTGATATTACCCAAAGTCATCAAGCTGTTGGATTCCCATCTCTGGTGGCGGCGCCACCTCCCCTTGACCCCAAACTAACACCCAATGACCCCCTGACCCCGTCACCCCTAATCCACCATTAGCTTCCCCCGAATCGTTCCCGAACCGTTCAAATATTGAATTAGAGTCTGAACCAAAAGTTCAAGTCAACAAGGTTTCAAAGGTTTGGGGTTGGAATCAGTTGAGATCACATGATTGAAGTTTATTCCGGCTACAAATCCAAAGATTCATCGAGGTTTTAAGTCAAGAACAATGCCCATTAGTTTTGAGGTAAGCTTGGTTTTTCCTTTCCATTTTTTTTCTTTTGTTTGTAATTTATTTTCCTCTACTCATTCTCCTTCTTTTTTTTTGATTAATCTAGTTTCGGATGAAGTTATACTTTTATAGTTTGTTTGTTTGTTTTATTTGAAACCAGCATGTTTAAAATTTCCTTTTCCATTGATTGAGTCCTTGCTAAGGTCAATTCTGTTTGTTCATATGTGGAGTATTTTTTTAATTTTTGTAAGACAACTTTAGACTCGAATTAAGTTAATCTGTAGAATGGTCAATTAGATTTCAAGTAAGTGAATCGATTGAACTAGAGTTGGTCAATTGGACCCAGGGTTTGGTACTGAATTCTTTGGGTCAATTTGACACAGGCTCTGCCTAAGGGTTTGGGTTTAGGTTCGTGGGTCAATTTGACCCATGTCTTAATCCGGCTGCTGTTAATTTAAAAGTAATTCACATTGGTAATTCAGGGATTAATTAGAATTTGAACCATAATTAATTAATAGGTAGGCTGCTAATGAACTGATTGGACACATTTCTGAGTGGAATTAGAAAAGTTTAAAGACAACTAATAGTGGAGACAACACTTGTTGGTTTTAAGGGCTAAGATAGAATAATTAACTACCCACTAAGACTTAAAATCAGAAAGAAAGAGATTTGAAAGCTTATAAGAAGAAAGAGAAGTTGGCAACACAGAGGGGACACACATTGAATACCTTCTAGAAAATTAGACACCCACTGAAAAAATACTAAAAGGAGAGAGTCCAAAGAAAGATTAAAGAGAAAACACTCTGAAAAAAAAACAGGGGTTTGAACACAAAAAAAATAGACATTGAGAGATCTGAGAGAGAACACACGTTAGAGATATTGATTATGGGGAAAGAATTCTGACTATTAAGAGATAGGAAGAGAAATAGGCTTGGGAGTTGAATGCACTGATATACAAAAGGATTGAGGAGCTAAAAATCAAAAAATCAGAGACAGCTGAAAGTTTCAAAAATAATAATGTTCTATTGATTTCCGATTCTAATTTTTGAGGTTTTTCTGCTTTAAAATAACTCAAATGGATTGATTTTGAGTTTGGGAGGGTTGTTTGATCAGATCTTGTTGGTGTTCATAGTTCCATTGATTTGGGAATTGATTTTTGTGATTTTGATTACTAAATCCAGGTTAATCTGTTGCTGGAGCTGATTTTTGCATTTGATACTGCTGACTCCTCATATTATCCTTCGATTTCCTCATTCCCAGGTGCATTCTTTGTAATCATGTTGATTGTGAAGTGAAAATTTGAAAATTGAGTTGATATGAAGATTTATTCAAGTGAATAGAGACTTGTATTAATGCAGTAGTTTGTTCAGTTCTTCTGCACTTTCACAACTATTTAGCTTAGTTTAATTCTCTCATATTTCTGATTGTTTGTTCTGAATACGTACTGATACAGTAGTACCTCTTTGGTAGTTCATTATTTTTCTAGAGGGATTTTTGTCAATTTTGCTTAATTCAATCTAGTTTAGATTTGTGCCAGGTTTAGTTTGGTTCGTAGATTTTGAACTCCGGTTTGTGAGAAGGCCATATTTTTCGAACTCGTTTGGAGTATTTGTGTTTTGAAAAAAAACGTGATTCAAACAATGAGTAACGGTTTAATAGTTTGCAAATTTAGTTACGTTGTGCATATTTTGCTATTTTTGGCGAATTTTCAATTGGTATTAAGTATGGGTTACGGGTTCTTTTGCTGGTCATTTAGCTAAGCTAGTCGTTCAGCTGGTTCAAAATTAAGACATGAGTTCTGCACCCCTCCAGTGTTTAGTTCGTTCATTTTTTTTAGGGTTGAGATTACTTCTACTGTAATTGGAATTTTCTTATTAATTGAACTAAACATTTGTAATGATCAACTATCACAAACAAGTACGAGACTTACTAATATATGCGTGAAAAGTTGAGAAGAAAGCCAAAAGGAAAGGTATAAGAAATATGGCGTTTGGCATGATTTATGGATATTGCATGAAAGTAGATTTGGGTTGGACATGGTCATATTTGGTATTACTTTCATATCTAGATTATTTCTTTTGGGCCTGCTCTTAACATACCGATTGTGGTTGCGTATACGTTCGTGTAACATGACCATAATCCGAAAATTAATTCGGAGTATGCATTCGCGCAACTTCGCTTAATCTTTTCTTAATAATGAAATAGGTTACTAGTTTTTTTAAAATTATTTTTAGTTTACATAAATTCATTAAAATCTCATATGGCCTCCTAGTAATTTCATAGGCTAGATATAAGATATTAATAATTAAATATTGCGTAGAATATCCTTTAGGGCGTTTAAAACACCAAGTGTGATTGCGTATACATTCGCATAACACAACTACTTTTCCAATAAAACAAAACCGGAACATGCGTCCGTGCAACTTCGGCCCAAAACACTCTTAATAATAATAAAGCGTTATTAATTGTAGACACGTTCGCGTGACAAAATTTTTAGTGCGCTAAACAAAGCAGGAATACGTACGCGTAACCCCTATCAAGATAATTTTTCTAATTAAAAACAGTGAAAGAAGCAAAAGCACAGAGGTTTAAAAATCAGTAATTAAATAAATTTAATAAGCCAAGTTTGATCAAAGCGACCGTGCTAGACCAACGAAACTTGGGAATGCCTAATACCTTCTCCCGGGTTAACAGAATTCCTTACCCGAATTTCTGGTTCGCAGACTATATAACAGAGTCATTCTTTTCCTCGATTCGGGATTTAAACCGGCGACTTGGGACACCATAAATCTCCCAAGTGGCGACTCTGATTAAATAAATAAATCCCGCTCTGATTGTCCTTTAATTGGAAAAACTCCTTTACGCCTTTTCCGGATGTAGGTAAAAAGGAGGTGTGACACCCCTTTCAACGTCTTCTTCTTCTCTTCTTCCTGATCCTCAATCACCATGCTTCCTCCATAGGGTCAGCCATGCAAGAACTCAAAAATCTCGGCTCTTTTACCCCAAAACTCTAGCCGAAAACAAGTCCGAAAATACCAAGCAATTCCAGCCAAAAACACCATTAAACAACCAAATAACACAGCTGAAAAGCAACTGGAAAACACCTCTAAACCAGCAAAACACCATCCAAAACTCAACCAAAAGAGTTGCTACACCACCATGAAAAACGCAGCAGTTCAACCACCAAAACACATCATCTTGCTCTGCTGAAAAACAGCCCGAAACTCCAAAAATAGTGCCAAAACCACCCCGAAACTGTTATAACTCCGCTAGTTTGGTAGCTACTGCTTCCGCTATTAAACCACCAGCGAAGTGTCATCTTTTCCATCACTGTTTCAACCTCAAAATAGTCCAAACATCAGCCACTAAATCATTGGTTTGCAAGGCCGATCGAGGTCCGTTGTCGAGTTTCGGTCGAGAGCTGATTAATCTCCAAGTTGGTTGTAATTTAACTCAAATTCAATACACAAGTCTATTCTTTTTCCATTTGCTCCTTCAAAATTAATCGTGATTGCAGGTCATGTTTGGGTTTTGATTTATGAATGCTTCATGCTTTGAATGTGGTTATATGTATTCGAATGGTGCATGTTTCAAAGTTTGGTGTGAGGTTATGCTCTCAAAGATTTTTGAAAGTGTGAGGCGTTGATTTATTAATAAGAATTAATTGTTTAGCTATAGTCCTTTGTTTTGCTTGAAAATGAATATCCCTTGAAATGATTGCTTCGCTATTGAATTTGTTGACGAGAGAATTTGTTGACAACAGAGCATGGAAAATCTTAGACATAGCTTCTGTAATTGTTTAGTTTGATTTAATTCTAAATTGAGTAGTAGTTAATGGACCACATAGTCACTTTTTCTTTCAATGGTTGGGCCTATCTTAAATGGAATATCATGGATACTATTTGACGTGAATGGGGAGTTTGTTTGACAATTTAAAGAGAAATTAGGTAATTGATTGGCCCGAAACAAGTTAGTCGACCTTTTGTCAAAATAATTCCAAATAGATAAAATAACTCTTAATCTTCAATCTTTGCATATGGACCTCGTGTAATTAACTCTTTAGGAATCGAGGTGTGCTATTTAGTTGAATTTTTCATGGCCCTCGCAAAGTTAAAAACGCTTAGTTACTTTAGGCGTGTTGTTTTAATAATTTACCTTCCTAAACTCGGGTGCACATATATGTGACCCAAGTTCAAATATCAACGGCATTAGAATATGTCAAAGACCACGGGTGCATTTATGTGACGTGGTTCGAGACGTATTTTAATAATGTTGCAAATTCCTTAAAAACTAATTCAAAGCGGTAAGTAATTTAAATTGCACTTTAAATTAAAACATGTATTAAAATCAGATATTTAGATATTTATAATAGTCTAAGCGACTGTGTTACAACCACGGGATCCGGGGGTACCTAACACATTTCCTCGGGTCAACAGAATTCCTTACTTAGAATTTCTGGTTCGCAGACTTCACTTGGAAAGTCGAATATTTTCCTCAGATTAGGATTCAAGATAAACCGGTGACTTGGGACACCAAAAGCCAAACCTTTCCCAAGTGGCAACTCTAAATAAATAAACAATCCTGATCCGAATAATGTCACTTAAAATGAAAAAACTCCCATATACATTATCCTCCGGGGTAGGTGTGTAAAAAGGAGATGTGACAATTATGATATTTAATAGTTAAGGAGCGCTGGCTCAAGTTAAGAGATGAATTGATAATTATACGAATTGGTTAAGCCCTTTGGAGCATTGGCTAGAATTATAAATGAATTACTGAGTAAGAATGAAAGAAAGAGAAAGAATCATTGAATTATTCCCTCGCCAAAAATATTTATGGAATTGTTGACATATTCCGTGCTGGAAATTTATCATATATTATTGAGTCCTTGTTGGACCCTATTAATATTTTTTTTCCAGTCTATTCCCTCGCCCCTTAACTGTAATTGTTGCTTGGGTGAGTAAGAGAGCAAAAGCACGAAGGGTGCTGTCGTGCATTGTTTGATATTATGAAATAGGAGCGGGTGGTATGCCTACCACAAATGATATATTGAAATGGGAGCGAGTGGTACGCCTACCACAAATGATATATTGAAATGGGAGCGAGTGGTAC
>MU707846.1:0-34928 GCA_026770625.1 Nicotiana glauca
GTAATACTGTTACATTAGCTTAAGTTTCAGAAAACAGTTCAATTTTTCTCTGTTTCTATTCCACATTCGAGTGCTTAAGTTAGTTGAAGGTTTTTCTGTCGAGATTATTTGGGTTTGATCTATTGCTGTTTTGGTCTTCTGGAAATCGATGTTGACTCATTCTTGAGTCCTCTGTTGGTCAAGTTATTCCTGGGATCTCAATCTATTCCCCGGGATGTCTACTACTATCTCACGGTGGTTTTAGCTTGTTTGCTGGGATCATTTGCCTGCTGTGTTTGCTGTTGTTTTGCTGGGAACCACCTACTGATTTTCCTCCTCCATTTTGCTGTTTGAAATTCCAGGTACACAATCTCGAACTTGTAATTGATGTAGGCTGGGAACTGGAATCATGAAATAAATGTTCATCAAGCTCATTGCATTTGGATCACTGTCGGCTGCTTCATCAATTAGAATAATTTATCCTGTACATTTGTTAGTTGTCTACAGATGTGTATATTGCATATTTTTGAATTTTCAAAGTCACCTCTATCATGAGTTGTAAAACAAGAATGATGTTTCTTCTCGTGTAGCATGAATGCTCTTTAGACAACAGTATTAGTCTTAATTTGGCCATAAAATTCAAAGCCTGTTAATTTAACCTTAGATAAAAGCAATGAAACTCCAGGTAGCTAGTTTGTACGTCTAATAAGGAGTTGTCTTGAGTCAGCATTTCACAAACACAACAATTCGTTTTCTGTTCAGCTTATATCCTCTCCTTAATCCTTAGTCTTGGTTTTAAACAAGTCACTCGGGAAAATAACTTCAACGGGCATTTTTTTTATGAATTTAAATGTTATCAAGGTTTGATTAGTCGCCCTACTCGGCATAGGCCGAAGAATGACCCGGGCACATGCTTGACTTGCATGTTCGTTAGGAGCCTCGGGCCCGAGTTTGAAAGTTAGGCCCGTTTTATTTGAAATAGTTAAAGGTACGGTTTTAAAAATGAAAGCGGTTTTAAAGTTGATTAAAAGGACATAGGTTATAACATGTATAAAAATCAGATATTTTGGCCATTTATAATAGTTGAAGCGACCGTACTAGAACCACGGGATCCGAGGGTGCCTAACACCTTCCCTCGGGTCAACAGAATTCCTTGCTTAGAATTTCTGGTTCGCGGACTTCATTTGGAAAGTCGAAATTTTTTCGATTCGGGATTTAAATAAATCGGTGACTTGGGACACCTTTAATTTATTCCAAGTGGCGACTCTGAAATAAACGAAATAATCCCGTTTCGAATATTGTCACTTTAAATGGAAAAACTCCCGTGCACATTTTACTCTTCGGGGTGGGTGCGCCAAAAGGAGGTGTGACAGCGGTTACTGTTCACTGCTGCAAAAAAAAAAAAATACACCAGCAGCTAAAGAAAATTGCAGCACTTTTATTTTTCATTAAAATGTCTCTAACTCCATCATACGAACTCGGAATTAGACGATTCTTATTCCTATGAATCACAAATAATAATACGAATACAACCCTTCAATCGAAACTAAATTCGGAGCTAATTTGCCTAGTTCAATACCCATTTTGCTCGTTAAACAATTAACTCATGTTTCGCGTCAAAAACCCAATCGCGACTTGATGAAATTAGACCAAAATTTCCAGATCAGTCCTATAATTCATTATAAAAACTCCGGAAGTCTCGAAATCAAATTTGGATCTTTAGAACTAAAAATGAACCTTTAGATCATTACATGCTTATGCTCAAAATGACAAAAATCTTTCAAAAACTCCTCCAAAACTTATCTGAGCCTCATGGTACCCTGTCCAAATATGCCAACATAATTAATAACATCATTCAAACTTTTTTCAATCAACAAAACACCTCAAACAATATCAAAACCATCAATTCACATCGAATTCAAGCCTAAGTTTTCCAAAAACTTCTGAAACACGCATTTGATAAAAAACCCGAGATGTCCGAATGACCTGAAATTTTGCACACATATCCCAAATGACACAATGAAGCTACAGAAACTCTCGGAATTTTATTCCGACACCCAGATCAAAATCTCACCTATCAACCGGAATTAGCCAAAATACTAACTTCGCCAATTCAAGCCTAATTCTACACCGGTCATCACAAAAATATTCCGGACACATTCCTAAGTCCCAAATCATCTTACGGAGCTAACCGAACCATCGAAATTTATATCCGATCCCTCTAACTCATAAGTCAATGCTAGGTTGACTTGTCCAGCTTAAGTCTTCTTAAAAGAGACTAAGTGTCTCATTTCTTATCAAAACCACTCCAAACCAACTCGATCACATAAGATACAGATAATGAAACATAAAGAAGTTGAAAATGGAAAAAACGGAGCTGTAACTCATGAGACGACGGGTCGGATCGTTACAACAACCTTAGTTATGTTCATAATTTTTAGTGTAAAAGGAGATAAGATTAGTTTCCTCCTTAGCTTCTTCATCTTGTATATTTTTTTTGTTTTCAGTGAACGGGTAAGAAAGCTAGTTTTCAAGATAGGATATTAAAAAAAATATTCTAGTGGATATTCTTTGCACGTGTATTATTAGGGTTTCCTAGTAACATATTCCATATAAATAGAAAAGAGACATTGATGTAGGACATGTGATATTCATTTTGTAAAGAACACATTTTGATTTAAAGATTCGGCTCACTTGCTAAGATACAACATTACCTTTTCACTCAGATTCTAGTCGATACTTTTCCATCAGATCCGAGAATAACTCGAATATTCAAGGATTCGTCTATCATTCATTGTCAGGAGGAGGATGCACTTATTTCACCTTTATTAGGTGAATCATTCCTCCTATTTGCCTAAATGTCATTTATTGTTGTTCATTATTATTGAATACTACATTATTGCTCCTGATTTCTAGAAAATTTATTATATGATATTGCCAGTGTCTGGCCAGATCCACACGATATTTATTGCTCTTTTAAAAGCTCCATCTAATGATATTATTGTTAGCTTAAATTAACCATTATTTTCATAAATTTAATTATTTGAACCAAGATCTACATTTTTTTGGTCAAACACAATAGACTTTATAACTTGTTTGGATAGTTGTTATGTATCATTTCATAATGTAATGTATTGTATTATATTATATCGTGTTGTATCATTTTGATGTATACAATGCTTGAATAGATTATATTATTTGTTATCCTTTCATAATATCATGTACTAATGATATGAATAATAAACTTGCAATATTACGTAGAAAAAATAGGACACGAGATAGAATTATTATATAAAAATGTAAGAAAAATGATAAAATATGATTATTTAATAATAAGGGTAAGACGAGAGAAAAAAATAAGGTAATGATGTGAAACCAAATAGGTCGTTATAAAATGGCACTTTTCATCGTTACATAACGATGAATTTAACGACACGATTTAATAAAGCTTAAGTAACAAACTAACAACCAAAACAAATAGGTTATTAATGTTATACAATACAACAGATAACAACCGTCCAAACAAGTTGTTAGATATCAAAGGATTAAACGAAAAATGTATTTTATTTTATTTTGCCTGTTTACGAGAGAAAATGATATTAAGCCAAATTTATTGAGCTATACTTGCTATTCGTATAGGCTTGGACTAGGAAAAAAAATTATATTTTGATCCTAATTTATCGTATGCCCTTTAAAAAATTCATATTTTTAATTATTGAGACTTATGGTATATGTAAAGTTTATTTTGAAAAAATGAAAGATTATATATTCAAATACACAGCTAACAAGTAATAGTTTCCCTATTTTATGCAGATATTGTCGGCTAGCCAGATTTCGGACTGGCAATTCAAGAATAGCAGTGTTTGTCAAGTCATTGAAAAATAGTCATTATTTTGCTGCAACAAAGACCGGTCCAGCATAATATACTGGAGTTCAATGCATCTTTGTATGCACTTCTAGCATATTACGTTGGAACTCCAACAAGCGGAAAGTTCTAACATAATATACTGGAGATTCGAGCACCTATTATGAAATTCCAGCATATTATACTGGATTGGTATATTATGAACACGCGGTATATTTTGATAGAATTATGAATTCCAGCAAAGTATACTACAACTCCAAGTATATTATACTAAAATATTTTTCGGATTTTGAATAGTGTTTTCTTTCAAATTTATCTTTACGTAAAAAGTGATTAAATTTTAATTATTTTTAATGATATAACTATTTTTAAATGGCCACTTGTAGATCTGGCTATGTTTGAATTTCTCTAACTACAGCTGAACTCAATGGTTATTTTGCTGGTGCGTTTCTTCGGCTGCTATGCTAGAGATTTATTAAGATTACTAGTGGGGAATGGCCCGTGCTGAGCCCGGGCCCGAGCGTAGTATCAATGCTTTGTATTATTGTACAAAAGGAGCGGATAACTTTTTATAGAATTAACTTATTCCATGGTTAATTTGTGGATTTGAGATTTATCAGTTTCAGGTATTCCATGATTTGTTATATGACATAGTTCTGCGAGTCCACATTCATGAGCTCATTAAAGAGATATTGTAAGAAGTTTAAAATCTAGGCTTCTCTCCACATAAAAAATGGTCTTCGATGTAAAATTAGCGTGTACACAAATTATAGACCGATAAGTGTAGTACTTATGTTTTTAGATCAAATTAAAGAGGGATCTCTGCTCAGGTTGGTACACTTCTGCTTGTATCCTAGATTGCTTTTTTCTGACAGTGGAAATTCTACTAAAAATAACGATTTGCAGTTGAATGGGGAAATTATATCAGATTAGTTCTCCCAAGTAAAATTACAAAAATTAAGACACAGGAATTGAGAGTAGTTATATGGACCTTTTTTCATTTTTAGTCCACGTTAGAAATTATTTACATCCGATAATCGAAAAAGTATATAAAATTTGTATAGTTTTTGTATATAACATATAGAATGTACATATATACAAATAATATATATTTTTCGGCCATTATTTTAAAAGCAGTTACACATTGTCATTTCCTCACTGTAAATTTTTGCTCCTGATAACATTTTAACTAATCCGCTGGATCTCACGATTTTGTTGAGACATACTTCCGACATCAATTATTGAAGCATTTGTTTTGCTGTTCTCACCATATGTACCTCAACATGTCAGAGGAGATTTGGTTTCGTCTGGGACATTACTCAATTGCTTGACATATGAGACCTTTCATGAGGTGAGCTTTTTCTTGATCCTAGAATTTTTATTTCTTTATTCATCTTCCCTGTCGTTCCCTTCGGACAGACTATGGACAAAACTTAAATTTTTCTAATCTCTTCACTTGTTGGCAATGAAAAAGGAGCTACGTTAGAAACGTCCTACTACAACTTATTTGGTGAAGCGACTGACAAATGAGTGGATACGTCCAGAAAAGCAGAACCACCAAGGAAATAAACAATAACTCCGTATCTTTTTGGTATCGTTAGTCAAACACATAAAAAGTTGGATAGATCATAGAAGGAAGAAAGCAAAGTCGAGCCAAAAAGGAGATTAGATTTTATTGTTGAATCTTTCAGCAACTACTATTTACAGCAGTTAGAGGACCAATATGCTTTACAAGGAGGCAATATATATATAAAAGAGCCAGAAAGTTACATGAAGTAACATTCGTCAAAAGCTCTGTCATTGTATGCTTCCTTCCCATCAACAATAACCATCTTTACAGCTTGAACCTTATATAGGATAATATACGACAACAGAAGGTTCCATTTGATTTTCCTTAGTTCTTGTCCTTCGTGCCTTTTTTTTTTGGTCATTTTCCATTTTTGAATTTTCCTACTCTAATCAATATTTGTGCTACATAACCATCATCGGTTTCCTATAAACAAATAAATACATGGTTCATGGACCTTAATCAGTACGACTGGGATAAATGGCTTACATGCTTTATAAGTAAAAAAGAAAGCTTATGTGCAGAAGAAAGCAGCATCTTCCACAAAGCTTCAATAGCTTCATCAAGTTTAAAGTGATCCTCCATGAATATACCTCAATAATAAATACAAGAAAGATAATTCTTACTATAGAACTACGCGTAGGAATGGAGATCAATAGAATTATAGGAGGCAATGAAAGCATAATCCTAGAGTTGTCCAAAGGATATATTCAAATAGACATGCACGTGGGTGCCTTGGGTCAACATAACATCGGGATGCTTACCCATTTCTAAAGGCTAGGGATCTTGACATACTTACAGATTATGCGTATAGAGTGTCACTTGGAATCTCACCAAAACAGTTTTTTCCGATTCCATGTGTCAGAAGCTATTTCAAATTTATCAAGAACAGAGCTCCTTCTTGTATCATTCATTAAGTCATCACCATACACCAACAAAGGCATGTCGTTCTAGCCGTTTGGGCCATAACTTCAAAAATACCTTCTGCAACGTTTAGGGCCAGTCCTCTATAGCCTATAAAATATATAATAGACAAAAAGGTTAATACATTTATGATGGGAGGAAAACAAAATAAAAGCGATAAGATCTTCGTTCTTTGCTTGGCTTAAGAGGGAAAGTAAGGGAGAAGCAACCCTCTTGCTTCTTTTCTGTTCTGTGAACTAAAATGATAGGTTTGAGGAATCTGGTTTAGCATAAGATTGATTTCCTTTATCTCTTTTTAGTTAACATATATTTTTAAAGGAAAAACAAACACATGTTTTCAGTAGACAAGAATCAGAGACCGCCTTGAATCCGCATCCAAGCATACGCCATTTGTTTAGCCAACATAGCTGC
This sequence comes from Nicotiana glauca, assembly GCA_026770625.1. Lineage (NCBI taxonomy): Eukaryota > Viridiplantae > Streptophyta > Magnoliopsida > Solanales > Solanaceae > Nicotiana > Nicotiana glauca. The sequence goes on from MU707846.1 coordinate 6,747, forward strand.
AATAGATAACCCACTTATAAAGATAATTGATAAACACCAGAAATTAAAGTAGGGAATGAAACTGGAATGGGATCATTTTGAAAAGAAAAAGAAGCAAATATATGCCAAGTAAATTTATGAAATTATTGAAGCTTCTTAATCAGTGGCGGAGCCACATGCACCCAAGGGGTGTCAACCGACACCCCTTCGTCGGAAAATTACACTGTTTAGTTTGGTAATTTTTAAAAAAATATGTATATATACTATATAATGATACCCCTTGATTTCTTGGTGAGTTTGTTTTTTTTTATATTTTGACTCCCCTTAATAAAAATCCTGACTCCGCCACTTTTCTTAATGTCATTGGACTGGCTGTGTAGTGAAAGAATATACAAAACTTTAGGAAATCTGCAGTTTTGTAGAATGTCAAGGAATCCACATGTCTGCTGCAAAAGCAATTATCCCGTCTGGTTACCAACAAGAAGAGTTAAAAGCTTTAATAGCCAAGTAAAGTCCATTATCTATCTGGGGGAACTTGGAAGAAAGGCCAAGAAGTAGCAAAAGTTGTCAGCAGTTACCAATCAATCAAAATAGGGGGTATGTTAGAGATCTGAATATAGTCTCTGCATAATCACATTCCTGCATTTATCAAGGTACTAAGCACACAACTAATATTATTGTACCTTTTTTGCTTAAAGTGGATATTAATCTTCAGAGTACCTAGGAGAAAAGCTGAAAAACAATTTTATCAGTCAGTTTGGGCTAATTATGTTAGTATTAGTCAATTAAAAGAGGATGACGGCAGCACATGCTATGTATCCAAACCTTTAAATGGCTACATCGAGATTCATTATTAGAATTGCGGTAGTGATGAAAACAAAAGAAATTATTTTGATGGAATTTGGTTGTTGGCATCTCGGTTGTCTCATTATTAGAATGTGTCATGATTGACCTCTTTGGATTCTGAATTCTTTCACTCCTAAATGTTGAGTAAATTTATTTTTGCTCAAATTTTTTTTGCTTTATGGTAAAGGAGCTCAATTCTTCTGCTCTTAGTTGGGCAGTTGCTCTATAAACATGAGACTCTAGGACTGTCCAGGTGTATATGTTTCATGCTAGAGCGGAAAAGCATTAAACTGTGTTTCATACCTCTATTAGATATAAAATATTATCCAAGAGTTCTTACAAATTGTGAAAGTTTTTTTTTAACCTTGTTAGAACATGCTACTGGTCATTCTATAGTGCCATATAAGCTGGCTGATTTGCCCATTGAGCATAATGTGTTTGCTTCATTGGCAATATACCATCAAACTTTGTTCTCATATATGGAAACAGTTTGCCCCAAGTAATGCCTTCTCTAATTCTACGGGCTACTATTCTCAAACGCTGAATGTTAGGGAATCAAAATAATCCAACAATCTGCTCTTTGATAACAAAATTAATAGTCACCAATCAACTCTCTCATTCATACAGGTATTCTCATGAAAAAGGAGAGGGGGTTATAATTAGCAAATATACCTTCTTTAATCAAATTTCTGAACAAGAACAGTGTGTAGACCAAACTCCATCGTTGTAATTAGCCTCCAAAATCACAATCACAACAGAGTATGTAATCACTGCAATGTATAATGAAAAGTGCAGTCGAAATACAACAAAAATCCCCTTCGGATTGTACAACGGAAAGAATTTTTCAGGCACAATTTTTTTAAAACCATAAATTGAAATAAAAATGCATTCTAATCCTTTCGATCCTGAAACCTAAAGGAGACATACACATAATTCTGTTCCAGTTGAAGAAATGACCTAGAACCCCAGGAAGTGTTGAATATAGATTACGATGAAATATTTTTCTTTTAAATATTCTAATAAACTGTCCAAATTAGCTCCTTGACCAAGCTCCAACCAAAATAAAAGCTGAAAATTAACGGATAGAGGGGCAAACATGTCACGTTATATGCCCTTCGTGATACTTCCTAATCCTAATGGATACTGCAATTTTACATGTTGTTTGTTAATCCTAATGTCACGTTACATGTTCTTTGGTAAATAACTTCTGGCTTCCTCACTTCCACCCGTGAAGTGCAAAGGGAGTGGTACCACATATTTTCGTTACTCTGTGCTTCTCTAATTGCTCACTGTGAATACACTCTTCCCTATAGCAAGAGGAAGTCTAAATTGAACCCTTCAATTCGATCATAGGTAAAAACCTTTTTAAAAAATCGACAAACCATAAAGATACCATGCAAAGAGACTTATGAAAACTTATCTTAAGAAATCCAAATTTCAATTTCAAACCAATCAACAACGGAAAAAATCGGGATAGGGACGGACAGAGAGCTTAGTTAGAAAGCAAGAAGGAACTTACATGTAGAAACAGAGCTTCTAGGGGAGGAGATGGAGAGTACGGCTGAAGAAAAGCGAAAGGAGGGCAAGCCTAATTTCTCGTCAATCATGACAGATGCTTGCTTTCATAAATGTGGTGGGTCTCTACGTATTGTCTCCTTTTCAGGTCTAGTGTTGCCCTTGAATGTTACTTTTATTTACACAAAAGTAAGGGAAACAGTGAAGTAAACAACTATCACTAAGGGGCATAACCGTCATTCGAAAATCATGACAAACCACGCGAACGAAATTACCAAAATACCCTGCGATGACGACGAAGAGGCCCTTAACTGTCGCTTCTAAATAGTAGGAAAATATATATCCCACCCTTTATCGTACTATTATATTTTCTATACTTATATTAGCAAAAACAAAAAAGAAAAAAAATATATATATATATATATCTGGGCAGTATGTTAGCAATGTACCTATTTTCTTGTTTACTTAAATACCCTTAGTAAGGCATTGCAACATATTATTGAAAAAGGTTTTTTAGTCAATTTCAAACAAACAAATCCAGCATCCTTTTGTAACCCTCTCTCTGTGCCCCTATCTCTCCTCCTCTCATTCTTGTAGTGCCCGCAGAGATTTCAGAAAAAAATAGTTATTCATAGTTTGCACTTTGCTGTAATAACTAAAGAAAGATCAAGCTAGCTTTTTCCGGTAATTAGGAAGCCAAATTTTAGGCACATCTCTCTCTCTTTCTATTTCATTCCCCCCCCCCCCCTCTATATTTCATTTCAATCACCACACAACTCAGCAAATTACTGCCATTTTCTTAACAAATCACCGCTAATTGTGGTGCTAGTTCACAAATAGTGTATCCAAATCGACTCAGTCTCCTTTCGACTCTGCTGAGTTCAAAATCGAGTTAGAGTTTGTCCCATGAGTTGAATCGCCGACAGGCGTAAGCTGCCACGTAGAGGTGAAGTTGCGTGATCGGCTATGCCAATCCAACATAAGATATCCATATTTCTCTTCAACTATGTATTTTGTATTGCCAAAAGCATATTAGATTATTTTTTACTGGTAAGTGGCAAAAGCATACTAGATTGCTTGAGTTTTAAAGACCGATTTTCATTTGCTCTAATTAATTACTGTTTCTAGGTTCTGGGTATGTGAAGGAAAGAAGGAGCGGGGGAACGAAACAGGAGAAGACGAAGGGGGTTTAGTCCTTGAGCGAAAAGACAAAATTACCCATTTTACTAATGTGTTGCCAACTTATTTTTAGGGGCATTTAAGTAAACAAGAAAATGGGTACAAAAGGCCTAAATATGCCACTGAACTTTTAGAAATGACTCATCTATGTCATCCGTTAAAATTTTGCTATATCCATGCCATTGCCGTTAAAGAAATGGTCCAAATATGCCATTCCTTCGTTAATTTTCAGTTTTTTCAGTTTTTTTTTTCTTTTTGTAAAAACTTGATTTTTTTTTTGTAAAAACAGAAAAAAAAAAAAAATTTAATGAAATATTTTTGTTTTCTTTAAAACTGAAAAAATATTTTCATTTTTGAAAAATATTTTTTCAGTTTTTTTTAAGCATTTCGTTTTATTATCGTTTTTCAATTTTTTATAAAGAAAAAATATTTTCATTTTTATTCTCTAATTAGTAATCAGATAATTAACGAATCATTTCGTCAAATTGAATCTGGAAATTGGCCAAATTCTTCACTGATAGAAAGCAAAATGAAGGATTTGACTGATAGAACAAGTATAATCAAAAATCAAATAGAAAGAATTACAAAAGAGAAAAAGAAAGTAACTCCAGAAATAGAAATTTCTAAATGATTCGACATGAATATTTTTAATATTTTTCAAAAAACTGAAAAACAAAAAAAATATTTTTAATCCGACATAAATTAGAATTAATTACTAGTACATTTGAAATTTGAAATTATTATAGTCTTAAAGGGAAAAACAATTAAAGTTAATTTAATACTACCATAATTAAAATTACAATCCTTCAAGGATTTAAACTAAAGGATAAACATATCATAAAATCCTCAACAGATTTGACTCAAAATCTCTCTTTTATACTCTTCCCTTTTTGACTTCGGTTACTACACCTATATTATATATATAAATCTCTTTTTTATACTCCTTTAGGCCTTTTCCGATTTATATATATAATATTTTTTTTAAAACTGAAATATTTTTACAAAATATTTATTATATATAAAATGTGCTCAATATATATAAAATGTGCTAATTTAATACTACCATAATTAAAATTACAATATATAATCAAGTTTTTACAATATATAAAAAAAAAATCAAGTTTTTACAAAAAATATAAAAAAAAACTGAAAAAACTGAAAATTAACGGAGGAATGGCATATCTGGGCAATTTCTTTAACGGCAATAGCATGGATATAGCAAAATTTTAACGGATGACATAGATAAGTGGCATATTTAAGCCTTTTCCGTATCACCTTCATCTATACGTTAGCAAGACCATATATATACACTCCTATATATATAACTTTTTATATTAGTCCCCACCAAACTTAGCGACAGACAGCTTTTGTGAATGCAGAATTTGTCTTTGAAAACCTGTGACAGGTGCACATGTACGGTCTATCTTTTACTCATATAATAAATCATTTTACTTGGTTCTTCTCATCCAATAAATCAATTCTTTAGTTCTTATTTACAATTTACTCGGTAATTTGTTTGCACATACCATTGCAGCCCTTTGAGGTATGCCTTTTTTCTGTCTTCTGAGATCTATTTCTTGCTTACTTTACTGTATGTTTTGTGCTTTATCCATTTGTTGATTGTTATTCATATTAACAACGACTATCCACTAAAATCTCACTAGTGTGTACACAGATTTTATACCCGTAGAGGTAAGAAGCTATTTCCGAAAGACTTGTTATTCATATTAAGTCTGCAGATCACCTCTTGAATAATAGTTTCAACTTTGCATACCTGATATAAAGAGGTCATTTGTGGTAGTTTAATGCTTTCTAATTCTATTTAGAGATATAATTTGACCAGAATTTTCAGCTAAAGTTCTCTTTCCAGATTTTGATGTTTTGTGCAATATGTTGGATTTTATAGAGATCTGATGTTCCAAGTTTAGCTCTTTTGACTTGCTGCAGTATTTTCTTCATACTGCTTTTTAATAAAACAAAAAAAAGAGGGTGCAATATGTGGCTAGTTTTCCTTAGTATTTCTTTCATTATAAGTACATACTATTCAATTCGCTCAAAAAGAACGACGCATTTTTATACTTGGAAACATTTAATTTATACTTCCCATTTTACTCTTAATCAAAAGCTTTTATAGTCACACAAATGTTAACATGTTTATGACCGTAAGTTTCAAAAGCCTTATAGCCACATAAATGTTATGACATGTTTAAGGTTACAAGTTTCAAAAATCTTTTTTCTTCTTATAAATTGAAACGAGGGGTAGATGCTATCGATTTACTTTAGAAAGTAGCTTTCATCTTATAGCATCTCGCTTGTTGTGGAAAATACGGTGTTGGTTTAGTCTTCAATGGATAATGCCAGGCATGGTCAAAGAAGTTCCGTTTGGCTGGACCTTAGTTGCTCCACCGTATGGAGAGAGGGTAATAGGATTGCTTTTGATAGAATTGAGAAGGATTTTGTACACTTGAGGAGTAGCCTTTTATCCCTTATTTCCTTTTGGCGCACCCACGTGATTCCTGTAGTTATAGAACATCGTTCGTGCAGAACCATAGTTTTTGTGCATTGAGGGTGAAGGATAGATAGTTTTAAGAGATTAATAACCTGGAAATTTGGGTACCAGTACCAGATCTAGTAAAGACTATTGTTTCACTTATCTTTAACCAAATTCTGAGGATTAGAGATCAAAGATTATATGTAGTGAAAAACCATGTCTAGTAACATTGATGACATGAACATGAAATAGACGCAATGTTTTTTGAAGATACAAAAAACTCTCGATTTCTTTTTATATGATCAAGTCGTAGAATCGATTGAGATTTGAGACAGTGATGGCTGAAAATCTACCTGATGTTCTCTCTGTTTTTGCCTTCCCTTTTGCAACTTTATCGATCATGTTATATATACCATTGACGTCCTTAATCTTGCCGCTTTCAGGTCATAATTGGAATAGAATAGATATGGCTTATGCTAGTATTGCTTCTCTTATGAGAATGATAGAACTACTCTTGACATCCAAGTCGCCAATGCAATCTCTAATTTGCGACCACAAAGAAGAATTTCTTGCTCTTCAGGGAAAAGTTAGTTCCCTGGAAGTATTTCTCAAGAATTTTGAAAAAAGCAATGATACTGAGAAAATGGCATATTTGGAATCGCAGATAAAAGACATCACAAATGCTGTTGAACACACAATTCAACTGAGACTAACAGAAGCTGTAATGGCAGTATGATGAAATGCAGAAAGAAAAGGAACTTAAGAGGCTTTTTGATAGCCTAAAACAAGTAGCAGAGGAGATCGATCATGTCCAGAATGAGTCACCAAAAATTCAAGACTGTAATACAGCGAGCTATTATCAAAGGATATGGTTGTTGGAAAAACTGACACAATATGATGGATCGTCTCGTAAACTCAAAGTCATCTCGATCATCGGGATGGGGGGCATCGGTAAAACGACTTTAGCAAAAGAGGTTTACGATTATGAATCAATTCGATCTCATTATGATGTTCGTGCCTGGACTACTGTATCTCAACAGTATAATGTAAAAGATATCCTCAAAAGCCTTCTGCATTCCACAATACCTGACAGATTTGACTTGGGTAATGAGTCAAGGCTAGCATACATGCTAGGAAAAAGTTTAAAGAGTAAGAGGTATTTAATTGTGTTGGATGACGTGTGGAGCTTTAAAGCATGGGATGATGTGAGACAATGCATTCCAAGTAACAACAATGGGAGTCGAATATTGTTGACTACCCGTAACGAAGAAGTAGCTTATTATGCTGGTACAAAGAATCTTTCTTTGTGCATGGACCTCATGGATCAAGATGAGAGTTGGAACCTTGCCAAAAGTATAATGTTTGCAAATGAAGCATTACCATATGACTTCGAGACTATTGGGAAACAAGTTGTAGAGTATTGCCAAGGGTTATCACTAGCTATTTCCGTGATTTCTGCGCTTCTCTCCAGATCTAAAAGGACAATAGAAGATTGGAAAAATATTGCTGAAGATGTCATGTCACTTGTCACAGAAGATCCATATGAATGATATCTACATGTGCTTGGGGTGAGCTACAATCACTTAACCAGTGACCTAAAAGCATGCCTTCTGTATTTTGGGATTTTTCCAGAAGACAGTGAGATTTCTGTGAAGAGTTTGGTGAGATTCTAGATGGCTGAGGGCTTTTTGAAGTCAGAAAAGGACTTGGAAAAAGAGGCTGAAAAGTGCTTACAAGATCTTATCGACAGACATCTAGTTCTTGTCTGGAAGAAAAGTTTCGATGGCACAAAAATTAGATCATGTAAGGTTCACAATCTAATACATGAGCTGTGCGTGAGAGAATTAGCTCAAAGCCAAGACATTTTTGTCATGAAAGACATTGTTTTTGATAAATCATATGAAGATGATGATTTGGATGAAGGTGACGATTCGGGTGGAGATGGTGATTCAGATGCAAAAGAAGCTCAAAGCCATGCTTTTTCTCCAGAATGTCATAATTTCAGTACGCATAAAATGCAGCCCTTTAAGCGATGGACTGATGATAGAATGTGTTTGGCCCTTCTTACCCCCGAACATGACCATATGATAAGCAGGCAGACAGATGATGATGATTACACTCTCTTGAAACGAACTCGTTCCATTTTCTCCTTTTGTCTTAATTCAACTTTTACTCTCCATTCAGAGCTTATTCATTTTAGTTTACTTAGAATCTTGGACTTGGGTACCACAAAGTTAAGAAGTTTCCCTCCACATGTACTATGTCTCATTTGGTTGAGGTACCTAGCATTGTCCGGTATTGGTGGGGATTTTTACGTACCTCCAGAAATTTGCAGATTATGGAATCTGCAAACGCTCATTGTTAAATGAGGTAGTCCTAGATATGTGACTTTTACGGAGAAAATTTGGGAACTAATGCAATTAAGGCAGCTCAGACTACGTAAATTTTATTTGTCAAATCCTCCAAGGGAATCTGATGATGAGGAGAGCTACTTGGCTTTTTCAAACATACATACTGTTTCTGGCTTGTCTCCAAGTAGTTGCACAAAGGAGGTTATTTCAGGGATTCGGAATGTTAAGAAGTTAGCAATCTATGGACATGCCAATGACTATAAAATCTTTCAAGAATCTAGACTTCTCGACAATCTTGTCCATCTGCATCAACTTGAAACATTGAGTTTTGAACTTGATCGTAGGGGGGGCTCATCAGAAAACTGGCGGATTTCACCAGCGACTATTCCAAGTGCAAAAGCTTTTCCAGTAACACTCAGGAAGTTAAAGCTGGAGGCAACTGCTGTAAGGTGGGAGGACTTGAACATCGTAGGTGAGTTGCCTAACCTTGAGGTACTGAAGCTGATGTGGAATGCTTGTATTGGCGAAGAATGGTATCCAATTGTAAAATTTACTGGATTGAAGCTTTTGCTAATTGAGAATTGTGATCTCAAGTACTGGAAAGCCACAGATAACAATTTTCCCGTCCTTGAGCGCCTCTTGATTAGACATTGCTATAGCTTGGAAGAGATACCCATTAAATTTGCATATATTTACTCACTGCAACTCATTGAGTTAACTGGCTGTACAACCAAACTCGAGGCTTCTGCTGTACAAATTCAAAAAGAACAAGAAAACTTGGTAACAAACCCGTGGATGTCCGTATATGATTTAAGTATAACACTAGTAGTCGTACCCGCACAATGCGGTCAAGGGCGGAGGCACAAGCCAAAATACGGGTTCGGCCGAACCCAGTAACTTTTGCTCAATCAGTGTATTTAGTGTTTAGAATTCATTAAATATGTACGAATATTAAATCTAGAATGCGGTCAATATTAGAATTGTTATTAAGTTAAAGAGACTTATATAGTCATTGAATAACTTTTTTGTTTTATATTTTTCTTTATCCTATTATTCAATGTTTAGTAATTTTACATTGTTAATAGAAATTTTTATTTAGCATATTACTTGGTTTAAATTTTTGTCTGCTCGCTTTCTTTTTGTAATATAAGAGAAGATTTATATATATTTTATTGTAAATGTTATTATGTTGTTGGCAATAATATTATCTGAGTTTTAATGAATAAAATCTCTATTAAATTAAAGGGACTTATATAATCATAGAATAACTTTTTTTTTATGTATTTTTTATTATATAATTACACTATTAATATAAATTTTTATTAGCATAATACTTATTTAAAATTTTTGTCTACTAATTGTTTTTTTTTTTTGCAATATCAAAAAGGATATATATTTTATTACTCTTGATTTTTTTTTTTAAAATTTATCCTATTATATTCAATAATATTATGTGATTTTTAATGAATAAAATCTATATTAAATTAAAGAGAGTTGTATAGTCATTGAAGAGGGGTTGTGAATTCGAGTCTCCCCAAGAGCAAAGTGGGAAGTTCTTGGAGGGAGGGATGCCGAGGGTCTATTTGGAAACAGCCTCTCTACCCCAGGGTAGAGGTAAGGTCTGGGTACACATTATCCTCCCCAGACCCCATTAAGTGGGATTATACTGGGTTGTTGTTGTTGTATAGTCATTGAAGAACTTTTTTGTTTTGAATTTTTTATATGATAATTTAGTTTTTTATTTTAAAATAATTTATAAATTCTAACTTGAAACTACTCTCCAATTTGAACGGATAAATTTTTTTTTAAAATTTTTGTTTTTATTATAAAATATATTATTTTATAAATATTTAAATTCAAAAATAATAACCAATAACTAATTCTTAACTGCTTATTCCATTTGACATTTTTTAGGTTACCACTTGACTTAAGGAGATGATTTTTTTCTCTGCTTTTAATAGTATATATAGATTATATTCCGGAATGAACATTCCATAATTGCTTATGAGACACATGTATTTATTTATTGTGGTTACTTTTGTTTCTCATTTACACAAGTTATACCTCGTTTTTTAACTAATCTATCCACGCAAGCTTTCACCTCCTGTGGTGAACCTCATGTATTAAAATATCACAAAGTTACATAGGAGCTGGTCTAGGCCATACTCCCAATAGGATACAATGGCCTTCCATTAGTAACCATAATCTTAAGAATTGTTTGAGCTTGTTGAGGAGTACTTTGATAATAGCCTGAAAACTTTGGACTTTTGGAGAAATGCCTAAAACGAGCACGGGATAGTCAGTTGTACTTCAACAATTTGAAGAGGAGAGTGGAGTTGAAGGGAATAGCTATAAAAAGACTATAGAGGAATTGAAGAATTTCAAAGCTGCTGGAGAACCTTTCACTGAGGAGTTCTTCCAAATTTTCCAGTCAGTTTATATGCAGCAAATGCTGATGCTCGAGAAGTTGCAACTGAAATGTTATAAGCTTGGCAAGAGGCTTAAGTACATCAATGCTTGGAGGAAAGTCTCAAATGTAATATTTGCGGCTACTTTTGCTTCTGTAATAATTTGCTCAGTGGTGGCTGCTGTAATAACAGTTCCAGCAGTTGCATCTGCTCTTGCTGAACACATGAATACAAGTAATAACTATAAAAGCAATTCAACCAAATATACGACCTAAAGGAGCTAACGAAAACGGACCTCAATAGAACTTCCATAGCTGTCCTCAATTTCCTCTTGAATATTCTTGGCAGAATTCACAACTGACTCCTTACAGATGCATATATCAATTAGCTGAAGAGTGGTTATTTCTGCAAAATCTTAAGGTATCGAATCCAAGTACTAGCAAGCTTTGCCAAATAGTCGTTCAAGCCGTGGAAAGTGAATACTACTAGATCTCCAGTATCGAATTCTCATACGTTTCAGTTGCAAGAACTTCAATCGAGTAAACCCGTCCTCAACTACTTCCCGCTCCTCGCCTTTGCAGGCATCATATGCTAGTTTGAGGGCCTCGAGTCTGGGAAACTTACCAGCAATGTTTAAATCTCTCTAAATATGATTATCCTCATATAGATTGATGTGAAGACCGAGGACAATTGCATAAATTTCACTATTTTAGACTCAGTGAGGTCAGGTGAATGCCCTGCCTTTTTTTCTTTGATAAATTGTCCTGCCCCATCTCTTGTCTTTTTTTTCTTTAAATAAAAAAATGTTAAAAGAAATAGTTTAGAGAACTCAGGCTGTAGCTAGCTCTAAAATTTTCATCAAGCGAAAACCGTTGCACGTCTCATTTTCATCCAACACCAACTATTGTACAACATAGGAAATTAGCAATACATAACTTAAAGCATAAAATCAAGGCTAAACAAAAATTTCAATGTACAATGATTACTGTGCTACAACACTGACAAGTCTGTTTCATTTTATTTGTCCTTTCCTTTCCTTTTCTGGTTATGCACACAACAAAAATTGTTGGTGTTAGTCCTATCAAGTAGGTGTTGAGAAAGAGTAAAAATCTCAATATTCTGAGATACAAGGACCGGGTTGGTCACAACCCGGATTTTCCACCATCGGGAGTCGTGATGGCGCCTACTATCGGAGCCAGGCAAGCCGAACATTTAAAATATTTTTCTGATGACATTTTAACAATATAAATAAATGAAAGCAATTAAATAAAGCGAAAGACTTTAAGCTTATATGACTCAAACAAAATGCGGAAGTTTGAAACATATTTCTACCCAGAGTCTAGTGTCACTAGCTCACGGACTGCTATAGAGTACTAAAAATAAGTCTGAAATGAAATTACATAATGTTTGTCTCGATACAAGAAAAACAAACTAAAAACATAGAAGGGACTTCGGCCTGCGAACGCCAACTAGGCTACCTCGTGAGTCCCTGGACTGAAGACAGCTCCCGGGCAATCCTACTACTGCGGTCCAAAAGCTGCTCCTGGATTTGTGCAAAAAGATGCACAGAGTGTAGCATCAACACAACCGACCCCATGTGCTGGTAAATGTCTGGCCTAACCCCGGCGAAGTAGTGACGAGGCTAGACAGGGCCTACCAAAACAACCTGTACAGATATATATATACAAGAGCAACGGAAATAACAACAGAAAATATCAAATAAAGCTGGGAAGGGGCATGCTCGGGGGAAAGTAAAATGAAAACAAATCAACGGATATAACAACGGAACTACATCAATACCATAACTCATATAAGTGGTCGGCGTGCCACACAATCCCATTTCATAATTCATACGTGGTCGGCGTGCCACACGATCCCATTTCGTAATTCATACGTGGTCGGCGTGCCACACGATCCCATTTCATAATTCATACGTGGTCGGCGTGCCATACGATCCCATTTCATAATATATAATCTTTCTAGAGGAGGCCCCATTAAGGGAATTCAACAACATAACAATTTAACCCGGCAAGGGTACAACTAACAGCACAACTATCCCGGCAAGGGAGAACACATGCAATACTTAAATTCCGGCAAGGGAGAACACATGCAATACTTAAATTCCGGCAAGGGAGTAACAACAATAATAAACTACACGTCCCGGCAAGGGAGTAATTACATCACTTCCTCCTTTGATCACTTACCTCTCAATGATCATTTTCTCGTTCGAGCCAACACTCCAATAATATACCAATCACAATTCTTCCTCGAACCATTCACATTATATGAAACTCATCAATTAAACAAGGAAGAGGTATCACAAAATCCAATTCAAACACAATTAAGACTCACGGTCATGCTAGACTCCGGTGCATATATACTCTTCACCATGCCTATACACCGTACTCCACATTTAGCAATTAGCAAATACAAATCCTAATCCTATTCCCTCAAGCCAAAGTTAGAACAAACACTTATCGCGAAAGCTCCAAACTCAATTCAAGCCTATAGTATAGCTTTACCCCTCGAATTCACCACAAAACCGCTCGAATCTAGTCACAAATTACTCAAATGTACCAACAAATACTAGTTAAATCAATTTGAATGCATAAGAATGAATTTCCTAAACTTTTGCCCAAAAATTCCCAAAATGACCCCGGGCCCACGTGGTCAAAATCAGAGGTTCAAACCAAAATCCGGTTACCCATTCCCCCATGAGTTCATATCTACGATTTGTTTTAAAATCGGACCTCAAATTGAGGTCCAAATTCCCAATTTAATGAAAACCTAGGTTCTACCCAAAATCTCCATTTTCACCCATGGAAAACCTTGATTTTAAGATGAAAACATGATAAATGATGTTAAATATTGAAGAAATTAGGTAAAAGTTGACTTACAAATGACTTGGAGAAGAAGGAGTTCGTGAAAAATCGCCAATGGGTCTTTGGGTTTTGAAAAATATGAAAATGAAGCTTTAAAATCGTCTAAATATGAAATATGCAGGTGCAGGTAGGGGAAATGCGAAGATGGGTTCGCAATTGCGAACCCAGTAGACTTGGGAAATGCGAGACAATAGTTCGCATTTGCGAACACAGTACAGCCCAGGGGTCTTCGCATTTGCGACACTAGAATTCGTATTTGCGACCAGACCCAGTCCACATTTGCGAGGGAAATGATAGCATTTGTGATCCCAAGCCAGGTCCCAGACTTTGATTTTTTGACTCAAAACTCGCATTTGCGAGTCTCCCCTTCGCAATTGCGAAAACTACAGAAGCCAACATACCAGAATTTTCCTAAGGTTCAAAATGCAACGCAACGCTTATCCAAAACTCACCCGAGCCCTCGGGGCTCCAAACCAAACATGCACACAACCTCAAAAATATTACGGACTTAATCGTACGATCAAATTGCCAAAATAACATCATAATCCATGAATCAAGCCCCAAAATTATCATTTTCATTTCCAACTTCTTAAATTTCTAACTTTAGATATTTAGGTCCGAAACACGTCATACGACGTCTGATTTCGACCAAACTTCACAGAAAGCGCTTAACACATATTTAAGAAATGTATCGGGCGCCGGAACCAAAATACGAGCCCGATACCAATACCTTCTAACTCATTTTATTTTCAATATTCCATATCATTTTCAGAAAAACAATTTCTTTCAAAAATTCTTTTCTCGGGCTCGGGACCTCGGATTTCGATTCTGGGAATACGCCCGAGTCCCATATTTTTCTACAGACCCTCCGGGACCGTCACATCACAGGTACGGGTCCGTTTATCCAAAATGTTGACCAAAGTCAACTTTAACAATATTAATATCAAAATTCATCAATTTTTTCACATAATTCACATATTTCAACATAAAAGCTTTTCGACTACGCGCCCAGACTGCACACGCAAATTGAGGCAACTAAAAGCGAGGTTTTCAAAGCCTAGGAAGCATGGAAAAAGGGAGAAATCCGGTGATGACCCTTTGGGTTGTCACATTCTCCACCTCTAAAACAATTGTTCGTCCTCGAACGGCCAAAAGAAAGAAGTACCTGAGTAGGGGAATAGATGAGGATAACGGCTCCGCATATCAGACTCGGACTCCCAGGTCGATGCCTTAGGAGGCTGACCTCTCCACTGAACATGCACTGAAGGGAAACTCTTCGACCTCAACTATCGAACCTGCTGGTCTAGAATAGCCACCGGCTCCTCCTCATAAGACAGATCCTTGTCCAACTGGACAGTGCTGAAATCTAACACGTGGGCTGGATCGCCGTGATACCTTCGAAGCATGGATACATGAAAAACTGGATGCACGGATGACAAGCTAGGCGGCAAGGCAAGTTTATAAGCCACCTCTCCCACACGCTCGAGAATCTCAAACGGACCGATAAACCTAGGGCTAAGCTTGCCCTTCTTCCCGAATCTCATCACGCCCTTCATAGGCGATACACGGAGCAACACTCGCTCACCAACCATGAAAGAAATATCTTGAACCGTGCGGTCTACATAACTCTTCGGCCTAGACTGAGCTATCCTAAGTCTGTCCTGAATGATCTTGACCTTATCCAAGGCCTCCTGAACTAGATCTGTACCCAATAACCGAGCCTCTCCCGGCTCAAACCATCCCACTGAAGACCGACATCGCCTACCATACAACGCCTTATATGGAGCCATCTGAATGTTGGACTGGTAGCTGTTGTTGTAGGCAAACTATGCAAAGGCAAAAACTGGTCCCACGAGCCTCCGAAATCAATGACACAGGCTCGGAGCATATCCTCCAATATCTGAATCGTCCGCTCGGACTGACCGTCTGTATGAGGATGGAATGCTATGCTCAATGCAACCTGGGTGCCCAACTCCTTCTGGACTGCTCTTTAGAAGTGCGAGATATACAGCGTACCCCGGTCCGAAATAATAGATACCGGTACCCATGAAGGCGAACAATCTCTCGGATGTAGAGCTCAGCTAATCTCTCTAATGAATAAGTGGCTGCAACAGGAATAAAATGTGCTGACTTGGTCAGCCTATCAACAATGACCCATATAGCATCAAACTTCTTCCGAGTCGTCGGAAGTCTAGTAACAAAATCCATAGTAATCCTCTCCCACTTCCACTCGGGAAGTTCAATCCTCTGAAATAGACCATCGGGCCTCTGATGCTCATACTTAACCTGCTGACAGTTCAAACATCGAGCCACATATGTAACAATATCCTTCTTCATTCTGCGCCACCAATAGTGCTGCCTCAGATCCTGATATATCTTCGCGGCGCCCGAATGAATAGAGTACTGAGAACTATGGGCCTCCGCTAGGATCAACTCTCGAATCCCATCAACATTGGGCACACACACTCGCCCCTGCAATCTCAAAACACCATCACTATCTAAGGTCACCCTCTTGGCACCTCTACGCTGCACTGTGTCTCTCAGGACACACAAATGGGGATCATCAAACTGCCGCTCACGGATACGCTCCAACAACAACGAACGAGCGACCGTGCAAGCTAACACCCTACTAGGCTCAGAAATATCTAACCTCATAAATCGATTGGCCAAGGCCTGAACATCCAAAGCAAGCGGTCTCTGGCTGACCGGAATATAGGCAAGACTACCCATGCTGGCGGACTTCCTACTCAATGCATCGGCCACCACATTGGCCTTCCCCGGGTGGTATAAGATAGTAACATCATAGTCTTTCAACAACTCCAACCACCTCCTCTGCCTCAAATTCAACTCCTTTTGCTTGAAAAAGTACTGAAGGATCTTGTGATCCATGTACACCTCACACGTCACACCATATAGATAATGCCTCCAAATCTTCATAGCATGAACAATGGCTGCCAACTCTAGATCATGGACTGGATAATTCTTTTCGTGGATATTCAACTGCCTCGAAGCATAGGCAATAACTCTGCCATTCTGCATCAATACTGCTCCAAGCCCAATACGGGAAGCATCACAATAAACTGTATAAGGCCCTGACCCCGTGGGCAAAACCAATATCGGTGACGTAGTCAGAGTTATCTTGAGCTTCTGAAAGCTCGCCTCACACTCATCTGACCATCTAAACTGGGCACCCTTCTGGGTTAACTTGGTCATCGGGACTGCAATGGATGAAAACCCCTCTACGAACTGACGGTAGTAACCTTCTAACCCCAAGAAACTCCGAATCTCTGTAGCCGAAGCTGGTCGAGGCCAGTTCTTGACTGCCTCTATCTTCTTCAGGTCCACCTGAATACCCTCTGCTGATACGACATGACCCAAAAATGCAACTGAACTCAACCAGAACTCGCACTTCAAAAACTTGGCATATAACCGACTATCCTTCAGAGTCTGAAGAACCACTCTGAGGTGCTACTCGTGCTCCTCCTGACTGTGGGAGTATATCAGAATATCGTCAATGAAAACAATCACGAACAAATCCAAATAGGGCCTGAACACTCGCTTCATCAACTCCATAAATGCTGCTAGAGCATTAGTCAACCCAAATGACATGACCAAAAACTCATAATGCCCATACCGAGTGCGGAATGCTGTCTTAGGGACATCACACGCCTTAATTCTCAGCTGATGGTAGCCAGACCTCAAATCTATCTGTGAAAACACCCTTGCACCCTGAAGCTGGTCGAATAAATCGTCGATCCTCAGCAGTGGATACTTGTTCTTTATCGTCACTTTGTTCAATTACCGGTAATCAATGAACATCCTCATCGACCCATCCTTTTTCTTCACAAATAACACTGGCGCACCCCAAGACGATACACTGGGTCTAATGAAACCCTTATCAAGCAAATCCTGCAGCAGCTCCTTTAACTCATTCAACTCTTTCGGGGCCATGCGATACGGAAGAATGGAAATGGGCTGAGTGCCCGGAGCCAGATCAATACAGAAATCAATATCCCTGTCGGGCGGCATACCCGACAGGTCTGAAGGGAAAACCTCGGGGAACTCCCGAACAATAGGAATAGAATCAATAGAAAGAACCTCTGCGCTGGAGTCGCGAACATATGCCAGATAAGCTAGACATCCCTTCTCGACCATGCGTCGAGCCTTAACATATGAAATAACACTGCTGGTGGCATGACCTGGGGTCCCTTTCCACTCTAGTCGGGGCAAATCTGGCAAAGCCAAGGTCACGGTCTTGGTGTGACAATCCAAGATAGCATGATATGGGGACAACCAATCCATCCCCAATATAACGTCAAAATCCACCATGTCTAAGAGCAATAAAGCAACACGGGTCTCAAGACCCTCAAATACTACCACACAGGAATGATGCACTCGATCGACCACTATAGAGTCACCCACCGGTGTAGATACATAAACAGGAACACTCAAAGCATCGCTAGGCATAACCAAGTATGGTGCAAAGTAGGATGACACATATGAATACGTAGACCCAGGGTCAAATAACACTGAAGCACCTCTATCACAGACCAGAATAGTACCTATAATAACAGCATCGGAAGACCCAGCCTCTGGCCTGGCTGGCAAAGCATAACACCGGGGCTGCGCCCCACCTCCCTGAACTATGTCTCTGAGACGATCGGCTACTGGCTGACCCCTGCCTCTAGCGGTCCGAGCTCCACCTCTCTAATCTCTACCTCCACCTCTATGGCCTCTACCCCCGCCTCTAGCTGGCTGGGAGGCCTGTGGGTCACCTGCTGCATGAATCATAGGGCGAAGACCCTGCTGCTGAGGGTTGTCAGATGCTCGAGGGCAATACCTGAAAATATGTCTCGTGTCGCCACACGTGTAACAAGCCCCCGGCTGCTGAGAATAACATAGTGGAGGTGCGCTGATAGGTGCTGATGGTGAGCTGAAAAGCTGCTGGTCAGAATACTGCAGCTGGGAACCACGACCACCTGTAGTACTATGTGAAACCTGTAGGGCTGACTAAAAGGGCCTCGGAGGATGGCCTCTACCATAAGAATCCCCACCTTCGGACGGAGCACCACTGAACCTACCTGCATGATGGGGCCTCTTCTTAGACCCATGACCACTTCCCCGTGCAAGTGCCATCTCTATCCTGCGGGCCGTATTGGCCGCCTCCTGAAAGGATATCTCACCACTGGCTCCCATAGCCATCTGGAGACGGATCAACTGAATCAATCCATCAATAAATCTCCGCACTCTCTCCCTCTCGGTGGGGAGTATCAAAAATAGCATGACGTGCCAGATCAATGAACCGAGTCTCATACTGCGTGACTGTCATAGTGCCCTGATGGAGGCGCTCAAACTGCCTGCGAAGAGCCTCTCGTTGAGTAACTTGGAGAAACTTCTCCAAAAACAACTCCGCAAATTGATTCCAAGTTAATGATGTCGACCCTGCTGGCCTGGATAAACAATAGTCCCTCCACCAAGTCTTGGCGGATCCTGCTAGCCGAAAGGTGATGAAGTCGACCCCACTAGTCTCCACAATACCCATAGTCCGGAGAACCTCATGACAGCTGAATAAGAAGTCCTGGGGGTCCTCTGTAGGAGCACCGCTGAAAGTGGTGGTGAAGAGCTTGGTGAACCTATCAAGCCTCCACAAAGCATCTGCGGACATCGCCGCACCATCGCCGGTCTGAGCTGGAATACCCGGCTGGGCTGCCACAGCTGGCTGAACTGCTGGAACCTGAGCCTGAGGAGCTACCTGCTCCGGCGTACGTGTAGCGGGAGTCTGAACTCCTCCCCCAGCCTGAGATGTGGCTGGTGCTACAGGAAGCAAACCCGCTCTAGAGACGCTCTCCATAAAGCCTACCAGTCGCACCAAAGCATCCTGAAGTACTGGAGTGGCTATGAAACCCTCTGGGACCTGAGCTGGGCCCACCGGAGCTGCTGGAGCTGGAACCTCCTCATCATAGGCAACATGAGGGTCCACCTCTGGGACTGCTGCTCGGGGCTGAGCTCTGCCCCGGCCTCGGCCTCTGCCACTCGTAGGAGCTGTTGCTAGGGGCTCGGGCTGCTGCGTGGTAGAAGAGGAAGCACGAGTTCTCGCCATCTGCGAAAGAAGAGAGTAGAAAGACAATCGGTACTTGAGAAACAGAATCGCATGACAAGAATGAACAAAGTGAAATTTTCCTAACTCTGTAGCCTCTGGGGATAAATACAGACGTCTCCGTACCGATCCCTCAGACTCTACCGAGTTTGCCCGTGAGTTGTGAGACCTATGTAACCCTAGTGCTCTGATACCAACTTGTCACAACCCGGATTTCCCACCATCGGGAGTCGTGATGGCGCCTACTATCGGAGCTAGGCAAGCCGAACATTTAAAATATTTTTCTGATGACATTTTAACAATATAAATAAACGAAAGCAATTAAATAAAGCGGAAGACTTTAAGCTTATATGACTGAAACAAAATGCGGATGTTTGAAACACATTTCTACCCAGATTCTAGTGTCACTAGCTCACGGACTGCTATAGAGTACTAAACACAAGTCTGAAATGAAATTACATAATGTTTGTCTCGATACAAGGAAAACAAACTAAAAACGTAGAAGGGACTTCGGCCTGCGAACGCCAGCTAGGCTACCTCGTGAGTCCCTGGACTGAAGACAGCTCCCGGACAATCCTACTGCTGCGGTCCAAAAGCTGCTCCTGGATCTGTGCAAAAAGATGCACAGAGTGTAGCATCAGCACAACCGACCCCATGTGCTGGTAAGTGCCTGGCCTAACCCCGGCGAAGTAGTGACGAGGCTAGACAGGGCCTACCAAAACAACCTGTACAGATATATATATATATATACAAGAGCAATGGAAATAACAACAGAAAATATCAAATAAAGCTGGGAAGGGGCATGCTCGGGGGAAAGTACAATGAAAACAAATCAATAGATATAACAACGGAACTACATCAACACCATAACTCATATAAGTGGTCGGCGTGCCACACGATCCCATTTTATAATTCATACGTGGTCGGCGTGCCACACGATCCCATTTCATAATTCATACGTGGTCGGTGTGCCACACGATCCCATTTCATAATTCATACGTGGTCCGCGTGCCACACGATCCTATTTCATAATATATAATCTTTCTAGAGGAGGCTCCATTAAGGGAATTCAGCAACATAACAATTTAACCAGGCAAGGGTACAACTAACAGCACAACTATCCCGACAAGCGAGAACACATACAATACTTAAATCCCGGCAAGGGAGTAACAACAATAATAAACTACACGTCCCAGCAAGGGAATAATTACATCACTTCCTCCTTTGATCATTTACCTCTCAATTATCATTTTTTCGTTCGAGCCAACGCTCCAATAATATACCAATCACAATTCTTCCTCGAACCTTTTACATTATCTGAAACACATCAATTAAACGAGGAAGAGGTATCACAAAATCCAATTCAAACACAATTAAGACTCACGGTCATGCTAGACTCTGGTGCAGAGATACTCGTCACCATGCCTATACACCGTACTCCACATTTAGCAATTAGCAAGTAAAAATCCTAACCTATTCCCTCAGTATGAAATATGCAGGTGCAGGCATGGGAAATGTGAAGATGGGTTCGCAATTGCGAACCCAGCAGACTTAGGAAATGCGAGACAATAGTTCGCATTTGCGAACACAGTACAACCCAGGGGTCTTTGCATTTGCGACACTAGAATTCGCATTTGCGACCAGACCCAGTTCGTATTTGCGAGGGAAATGATCACATTTGTGATCCCAAGCCAGGTCCCAGACATCGCTTTTGCGACTCGAAACTCGCATTTGCGAGCTCGCATTTGCATGTCTTCCCTTCGCAATTGCGAAAACTATAGAAGCCAACATACCAGATTTTCCTAAGGTTCAAAATGCAACGCAACGCATATCCAAAACTCACCCGAGCCCTCGGGGCTCCAAGCCAAACATGCACACAACCTCAAAAACATCCTACGGATTTTCTCGTGCGATCAAATCGCCAAAATAACATCATAATCCATGAATCAAGCCCCAAAATCATCATTTTCATTTCCAACTTTTTAAACTTCTAACTTTAGATATTTAGGTCCGAAACACGTCATACGACGTCCGATTTCGACCAAACTTCACAGGAAGCGCTTAACACATATTTAAGACCTGTACCGGGCGCATGAACCAAAATACGGGTCCGATACCAATATCTTCTAACTCATTTTCTTTTCAATTTTCCATATCATTTTTAGAAAAATAATTTCTTCCAAAAATTCTTTTCTCGGGCTCGGGACCTCGGATTTCGATTTCGGGAATACGCCTGAGTCCCATATTTTTTTACGGACCCTCCGGGACCGTCACATCACGGGTCCAGGTCCGTTTACCCAAAATATTGACCAAAGTCAACTTTAACAATATTAATATCAAAATTCATCAAATTTTTCACATAATTCAACATAAAAGCTTTCCGGCTACGCGCCCGGACTGCGCACATAAATTGAGGCAACTAAAAGCAAGGTTTTTAAAGTCTCGAAAGTATGAAAAATAAAAAAATCCGATGATGACCCTTTTGGTAGTCACAGGGTTCAATACTATATTCTTGGCCATATGCATTCCTACAATAAGTAGTGACTTCCCTTCCTTGTGTCGCTGTTCCTGGTGTCGCTGATGTTAGTTGTACTAGTTGCATTGTTATATCAGTACATGGCACTGACATACTGCAGTTCAAATTTATGGCGATATCTGTGCTCGATGTTCCAAATATATTCTGGTAAATAACATTGCTGATTTGCACTCCAGTTACCTATCAAGAAAA
Organism: Nicotiana glauca; assembly: GCA_026770625.1. Lineage (NCBI taxonomy): Eukaryota > Viridiplantae > Streptophyta > Magnoliopsida > Solanales > Solanaceae > Nicotiana > Nicotiana glauca. Next base: position 29,223 of record MU707846.1, read on the forward strand.
AATGTGTGTGAAATGCATCTGTCGTGCATTCACCAAATAAAGAAATTTAACCTTAGACGAAAAAAGTGTGAAAGGCCTTTGCCGAGCATTCAGGTGCGGAAAAGTTTCTATTAAGCTGAATATGTACTTATAGCAATGTTAATTTGTATTACCATTTCCTTGCAAGCTCCTCGAACATCGCAGTAATTCTAGTCAATTATAATGGAGTTCTTGACTGAGTTAAATTCAAGATTCTCGTACATATCCTCTACCAACCTATTCACAAGAAGTTAATAATAAGGGAAAGATGGACTTTATATCTATTTATCTAGTTATACTAAAAGTAGGAAGCCCACAAGTGCAAAGTTAGATTACCAAAATGCCCTACAATAGCTGGATGACCATTTTATCATTTACATAAATACAACTTTTTCTATAACATAATTGTACCAAAAAGTAAAATTACCTTCCAATAAATAATTAATAAGGTTGTACTGCATAATGAATAAGGTGAATGAGAAGAGACTCACGTGGAATTTCTTGTATCGGGCAAGCACTTAATGTAGGATATTAAATGTTTTGGAAGAGCTTTTATCTTCCAATACTTATTACAAATGATGTTATTGCCTATTTACTACATATTCCACCATGCATTTTCAGCTCTTTGCAATGTGATGGCGGTGCTGGATATGTTAAACTTTCTTTGTTTCGTGCTTTTCTTGACGAAAATAGAATATCATTGCGTATCTCATGTCCATATACAATACACATCAGCAAAATGGCAAGGCTGAACGGATGCATCCGTACCCTTCTATTTCAGGCCTCTGTTCCTCCTAAATTTTGGGTTGAAGCTCTTCAAACTGCTGTTCATCTCTCGAATATACTTCCTTCTTGTAAACTTCAATTTAAAACTCCATTGTTTCAACAGGGGATCTCCTGTTTGTCTTGATGGATGAGGAATTTGGGCTCAAGCATAATATTGGGTCGTTTGAAGAGGAAAGAATTAGCAGAATTGGCCCAACTAGGAGAAGCAGGAGAACTAAAAGGCTACCACAAAGGCTTTTGGGCTATATCTGGGATCCGGGTCTATAAATCGGGTACATGTAATAGGGATATTAGTGAGGGCACGGAAATAGTTAAATAGCAGAAGAGTACCAGTAGTATTGCAGGTTGAATATTGTAGAATAACTTCCCTCTCTGGTCTTTCTCTCTCCCACGCTATTTCTCTCTGTGGCTCTGTCTCTCCCCTGCTTTCTTTCTGTTCCTATCCTAATGTCGTTAATCTCTTGTTTACTATTTCCATGTACTGAGCGTTGCTATTAATCAATATTAGTTGTTGATTGAAAGGTTCATAACATTGGTGCTTTCATTGATTTGGACTCCATAGATCTCTACTCTTCTACTATTATCAATTATCATCTCGACGCTATCCAAGGTCTGATGATGGCGATGATGGACATTAACAATCGTTTGCTGAGAATTCTCCATAACATTGAGAACAAGTTCTCTGCCTCTTCCAAGATCTCTGAAGCTTCTACACATCTGGATGTGGTTGTGTCTTTGGACGATAAGTGTGAATCTGAGGAGATCTCGGCAGCAAATATCGATTCTGATTTGGATAAATGACGTTCCAGAGCTGTGGATACTTCGGAAGTACTTATTGAGATTGTGGAAACTAAAAATGGTGAGGAGGAAAATTCACAAATTTATGCCTTCAAGGTGTTTGTTGAAATTCCCAATAGGAAAGTTGACGATTCAGTGCAAAATAATTCAGTAAAGCCTGAAACCCAGGTGTCCGACAAAATTTTTCAAACAATTTCCTCAGTTAAGTGTGATTACAGTGACCATGTCATATTTGCTAATCAACTAACACTTCCTTGTGTGCTTTCCACTTTCGGTCCGTGCCAACATCTCGACAGAGGTATATTTGATTATTTAAGTAGATTTAATCATGCTCAACTTATCTTATCCTTGCATCAATTTCCACGTGATCAATTAGGATTGGAGTTTCCATATGATCCTGGCTCTAGTTTGTTTACGACATTCCTTAAAGCTACAATAAATTGTATATTTTTTGCTGCTTGGGGTGACTTGGAGCCTGATAAGTTCACAATGTCAACCTTAATGGATTCTTGCAATTGGGTTGATACTGGACAGGAGAGAAATCATCTTGGTTTCTTGTGGTTTTTATTGATGGAGTTTGTTAGAGAGGATAAAATACAGAGGGTACTTGATGAAATTACCGAAAGGCAATACGAGTTGTCACCACATATTCTAGATGAAGCTGTTGTGTTCTTGTTTGCCATGTTTGGTTCAATTCATAAATCATGGTCAACTTCGCTGGTAGAAGATTTTGAAGGATCAGGCAATTTTCAATGTGTCAAGAAAGTCTTCTTTGAACATATACATGAAACTAAAGATGGTGTCTTTTTCTTTAAGACCCGTGATGAGTTGACGTGGGTGCTTTGTGGACCAAAACAACAAGGTGCCAATCAATTTATTTTGCAAGAGCTTGCAGCACAAGGCCTAGCTTCAATGGTAATGCCAATGCCAATCATAAGGGGTTTTCACAGTGTGCTATGGATAATAGACATGTCTGACTATGAAGTAATAAAACAAGTGAACACTAACTATAGGTGGTACATGACAAGAATTACAACCTTGTTTGCTGGAATTCTACATTTGTTTGCTTATCCTCTTACTAAAGGAACAATTTCAGTTGAAGAAATCTACTACTTTTCTCAAGATTATTTGTTGACTAAGAACATCTTACTACTCAATACACCTGCTGCAGTCATCTATGATCCCTATTTGGGCCTTTATGATTTCCCCATGGTGCTATCAGTGTTGTCATACTCGAACCTTGAGGACAAGGTTCTTATTGAGGAAGGGGTAATGTCATGATGGATGAGGAATTTGGGCTCAAGCATAATATTGGGTCGTTTGAAGAGGCAAGAATTAGCAGAATTGGCCCAACTAGGAGAAGCAGGAGAACTAAAAGGCTACCACAAAGGCTTTTGGGCTATATCTGGGATCCGGGTTGATAAATCGGGTACATGTAATAGGAATATTAGTGAGGGCACAGAAATAGTTAAATAGCAGAAGAGTACCAGAAGTATTGCAGGTTGAATATTGTAGAATAACTTCCCTCTCTGGTCTTTCTCTCTCCCACGCTATTTCTCTCTGTGGCTCTGTCTCTCCCCTGCTTTCTTTCTGTTCCTATCCTAATGTCGTTAATCTCTTGTTTACTATTTCCATGTACTGAGCGTATCTATTAATCAATATTAGTTGTTGATTGAGAGGTTCATAACACTGTTGGAGCTCTGTTGGTTTACGACATAACAACACGCCAAACTTTTGATCACATAACCCGCTGGCTTGAAGAGTTACGTGCACATGCTGATAAGAACATTGTGATTATGCTGATCGGAAAAAAAACCAACATATAGCACTATCATAATAAATTAAATCTCTATGACAATGTTGTCATAAAGTCTGAGTTAATTAATGTCCTATGTATTTTAATTAATGTCCTCATCTGCATATGCGTGTGGTATTCTTAGTGGGCTTTTTGGGTTTGGTAAGAATATAATTTTTACAAACCGGGGTTGAGGGATTGCCATGTTTATGTTAAATGAGTATTTTATTAATTGTTTTATGCAGTTAATTTTAATTCTCTACTTGAGATTCTGACGATTTCTTGAACTCTAGAAAGTTGTTTGTTTCTTACCTCAAAATAGTTGCATTAATATTATAATTTACATTTTATTTCGCTAAACTGTGTGTTGACAGTGTTCATTCTCGTATGAAGATAAATTCATTCAAATTTTAACATAAAAGGACCAATATTATCACTTTTATCAGTGGTGTAATTTTTCTTTTCAGTGAGTTGGAAACTCATTTCATTAACTACCGTGTTCTTGGGCCAGCATGCATGTCCCTCAATTCTTTACCTAGAAAATAGATGCAGAAGAAGTTTGTTTATATCGATTCTGCAAATTATGTACTCATATTCGGACATTGAAGGGAAGGAGACATTTTAATTAACAAAAGAAAAAGTAAAAAAAAAATTATGTTCGTTGAAACCTCTAGGGTTTGCGTATGATATACGTGTACTATTTTTGTACTTTAAAATTTTTGTCCTACTCCCAAAATAATATTTAGTTAGATAAAATTTCCTCCTTCATTGTATAATTAAACTAAGCAATTACATTGAATTATCTTTCTCAATGCAATAAGAGATCAGAGTCCAATGTTTTCAAGGGCTTAAAATAATTCTTACATCTAATTCATTCAAACCATGCAATCAGAAACTTTGGGAGATTCTTTTTAGAAAATTTACAAATAATAAATATTAATAGTTGTAGGCCTTAGTTAGTTTTGTGAGTATGATTGAAAATTATTTTTTCTTCCAACTTTCTGTTTAAAATCAAAACTATTAATAGAAAGAAGGAATCGCCTTTCGAGTTGTTAGAAAAAGCACAGTTATTAAAATAAAAAGAACTCGATTTTTTGACTTTTAAATAAGAATAATTATCGGATCAAGGTTTTCCGTAGATAGATGAATTTAGAAAGAAAAAAAAAGCAGCAAGTGTGTGTTTAATATGAAAGAAAATATTTTTTTTCGAAAAGTAAGTGTTTTTCTTACTTATTTTATGATGTTTGGAGAATAGGTCGATTGGGTAAGGGGGATTATCTACAACTCAATTGGTAAACTAACCTCCAAATTATTTTTCTTAGCTAAGTGATTTTTTTAAAGATAGGGAGAATTATCTTAACAAATTCTAAATACTATATTAATATTAGATATAAAATCAATATAATGAATGTGATACAATTACAAAACATTCATTGTAATAAATACAACTAATAACGCTAATTAATTAAACATACCATGCATGTATAACAATTCTTTAAAGGTAGCATTTGCATACAATAATTTATCTTCTCTTTTTATTTCTCTTAGCTTGAGTTTTTCAGATTTTGTGAATTATTAATGCAATTCTTTTCTTATAATGTATTTACAAAATAAAAATATATCATACACTAATAAATAATAATAATGCCCTCTTATTTCTTTCCCTTCTCATAATTAATGTCACCAGAATTTATATTTATTTGTAGAGTAATATTCTCCTTATCAATAGTATTTTGTTCTCCAAACTTCTTGTCTTTGTTGTCTTTCAGGTGTTGAATATTTTGAAAAAGAATGATGCTTTCATGCAGGACCTGTGGAGATGCTTTATGAAAGTGGCATAAGAGAAGGACTCACAATTTTTGAGTTTTTTTTTTTTTTAGGAACAATCCAACATTATCTTATTTCATATATGTCACTTTTATAATTCCATATTTTAACAGCTTAATTTTATTCTACCAAAGTAACTTCAACCGCTTTGCGATTTTCCTTTCCTTTAGTATACTTCCATATGGAGAGAGTAGTATACTCTTTGATTATCCATTTATTTATTTTCACGTACTAAATTACTGAATGATTGGTTCTTATTATCTTTTTATGATTTGAGATTATTTCAAATAATGGTAGGAAAAAGTGTGACTATATTATATTGAAATTTAAGTTAGCATATGACTGACTGTAGGCATATAAATTTTATTAAAATTAAATCCATGAAATAATTTGGATTATATTTTAAATTCAAGATATTGGTCCAAATAAATACTATGGGCTAATATAATTGAATTAATTATATAAGTCCAATATATATGGAT
>MU707847.1:2165-33154 GCA_026770625.1 Nicotiana glauca
TAGAATTAAAAACCTAAATTATCTAAAATTATAATAATTGTGAAAATTATAAAAACTACTTAATCCTAAATTAGAAGAGAAAAATCAACAAAAGGAAAAGGTGTAAAAATAAAATATTTTTTGTGAATTCTAATTTTTATGAAAACCAAATGACTTCCGATAAAACATAAATGCTATGCAAGATATTTTTTGGTATTAAAATATTAAAACGCATGAAATGCAACTAAATAAAGGAAAATTCCTACAAAATCAATAAAAATTATTTTGATCTATTTTTAGGTGTTATCTTCATGTAGGGCAAAAATCACGTGCTTACAAGCATTTGGGAGGATTTTTGTAGGGGGTTCAAGGATATTCAGTGAGGTAAGTTGATTGAGCTCTATTATTTGCTATGGTGTTTTCCCATTGATTTCCCACATAATTAGTAGGATTTTTTAAGTGAAATAAGGGGTTAGGGCTTGGGATTTTGGAAAGAGTAACTTAGGGATTTGAGGGACCAAATCATGTCGGATTTTGATTAAATTGGTATGGGTAGACACGTGAGGGAGTGTGATTTCTAGTTTTGTCACTTTTTTCGGATTGCGAGACATGGTCTCGGGGGTGGGGTTTGAGCTAATATCAGGATTTGAGTCGAATTTAGTAGTTTTCTTGTGGAATTGGTTCCTTGGCATATATTGATTGTGTTGTATTACTTTTTGCTAGATTCTGGATGTTTGGAGACTGATTCGAGAGGCAAAGGCATCGCAACTCGGATTGAGGTAAGTAACAGTTGTAAATCTTGTCTTGAGGGTTTGAAGCCCCGAACACTGTGTCTTGTGACTATTTTTTAGGTGACGCATATGCTGGGTCACGGTCGTCTGGGCATGCACTGAGGGGATTTAGACTTGGTCCGTTCCGTAGAATTGTTAAGTTGAACAACATGTAGCTAGCAATTTGCTCTCTATGTGTTATGAAAGATTGACTGTAAATCATGTTAGAAACCCTGTTTAGGCTATATGCTGGCACTGTTGGGTACCGTAGGGGCCGCGTTACATGTTGAATTGCCTGTTAAATGCTATTTATACTCAATCATAGTTTTTGCTCGTATATCATATCTCAGTCTGTCATTTTATCTAATACTTCATGTTATTGCTGATTGGGCTAATTTTACTAATATCTATATTCCCGATAGACATGAGAGATTGATGAATAAGTGAGGTTGAGGGTATGATTGTAAGGATATTTATCGGATCGGGATGCATACCATAACATGTTTTATTTATTTATGACTGAGTGAGGCCGGGGGACTGATTTATTATGCCATGATTGGCTAGTTATAGAGCTTGGGCTGAAGGAGCCCCTCCAGAGTCTGCACACCCCCAGTGAGCGCAGGTACCCATTGAGTGCGAGTGGTGAGTGCCAAGTGCTGAGGTATTATGAGGAATGAATGACAGGGAGGAATGTGTGATTGTGAGGATGGAGTGATTGGGAAGACTGAGAGATGGTTTCTTCAGAGGCAGTATATGATTACATTATTGACACACACAATTGCCTTATATCCATGTTTTAAAAACTGTTGAAAGATATTCTTACCTGTTTTTACTTGAACTTGACTAAAATAAACTGATTTGACATGAATTTCCGGAACTTGGGAACATGACTAGTTTCCTTTATGAAATTATTGAAAATGAAAAAAATCGTGTTGCTCGTCACTATCTTAAGTTCCTTATTTATTATCATTACTTACTAAGTTGGTGTACTTACGTTACTCCCTGCACCTCGTTTGCAGATTCAAGAGCTCTTGGGCGTGGTGATTATTGATAGTACCCGTATCTGGTCATTGGAGATCACGAGGTAGCTACCGGCGTTCGCAACCCTACTTTCTTATTCCCTATCTATCCTTATTTTCTTGTATTTTGGATTCTAGACTATATTAGTCTTATTCCTTTTGGATCGATTATGTTAGTGCTCATGACTAGTGATACCCCGATGTCTGGTTTTATTTCTGCACTTATGTTTTGGGGTTCATCCCGGTATCGGTAAAAATAAATATTACACGTGGATTTATATATGTGGCTGATGTGACAAAACACCTGGACCACTAAGAAAGAGACAGGTGGAGAGATGCATTTAAAAAGGCATGAGTCGTAATAGGTACAAGCAAATCACCCACGAGATAAGATAGGTATAGTCTCTCGATTCTAAATTGCTATATGAAGAGACACCAACAGAATGAATCAAGACAGTAAAGAAGGAAGATTCATGAATCGTCAGTTAACGTGCATGAATGACCATAGACGTTACAAAATCTTCATAAAGAGTTACGATTGGCAATTATAATATCTCATTAGTATCATTAATGTTAATATGATTCAGTCATAAAAGGGAAAAAACATTGTACTTATACATTATTATATAAGGGAAGGGGATTTCACTTGTAAAAACACGTTCTGATTATTATTGGAATACAATTACTTTCTTTTGCCTTCTATCGATTACTTTGCTATTTCATATTTTAATTTCCTTTCTTATCACTAAGAGAACATATATATTTCTTGATTATCAGTAGGCCGAGTACTTCTAAAAATAAGCTTTGACAGAGAATTTAATTCTTTGGTTAAACAATTTGGTTCTGTTATCGGGAATATGATAATCTTTTCACTTTCCAAATTCATTTTCCTGTCAAAAAATCATGTCGACAGCCAACGACAATAACCAACAAAACCAACAAAACTAACAAAACCAACTAAACTAATAGAATCAATAAGAGAATAAAACTCCAATCCCTTCACTCCAAAATTCTCCTCAACACTGCAAGAAAGGGTCACCTGAAAGATCAACATCGCATGTGAATAATGAACAAAGGGACGATGAAACTGCTGAAGATGCATTGAAGCAACTAATTGCAGAACACGTCAACAACACTCTCCAATCTTTTGTTAGTGGGTCGCCAACTATACCACCAACTCCACCTCCAAATAACACCGCAACCATAGAGAATCTACAATCGGGACTTGCTAATTTAGGTAGGAACTCCCAACGAATCTCGCGATAGAAGGTCAGGTTCTCCAAATAATTTGATTTACAAGGTTTAGTACTAACTTTGCAGAAACAACTCAAGAAGAAAAACGATCGCATAGAGAAGATAAATGTTGTGCCATCCGTGATTAAAGGAGTGGATATTGATAAATATTCTCAATGTCCCTGGAAGCCATGTGATGCTCCCTTGCCAATTCCAAAAAAGTTTAAGATGCCAATATTCCAAAGTATGATAGGACAACTGACCCACGAGATCATGTAACTGCATTTGCAACTGGCATGAAAGGGAACAACTTGACCAAGCAAGAAATTGAGTCAGTGCTGGTAAAAAAATTTGGCGAAATACTCACAAAGGAGCATTAACATGGTATTCTCTTTTAACAGAAAATTCTATTGATTCTTTTGCTGAGCTTGCAGATTCATTTGTAAAAGCACATTTGGGAGCTCAAAAAGTTAAAAAACGATGGAAGACATCTTCAAAATAAAACAAGGAGAAACAAAACTACTCAAGGAATTTGTGGATACATTTCAACGTGAAAGGATGATGCTACAGCGTGTACCAGATAATTGGGCGGCTATGGCATTTGCAAGTAAAATAAATGAAATAAGCTCAGAAGCCACGAGGAGACTCAAAGAAAGTTTACGAGAATTCCCTACAACAACTTTGAATGATGTTTACAACAGGTATAGCACGAAGCTACTGATAGAAGAAGATACTATCACTCAGTCACAAGGAGATGGAAGAACAAGTTTGAGGTGACAAAAAACTTAAAAATTCTGGTAAGAATAGGTACGAACCTTAGATGGGACCAATATAAATGGATTCACGTTCTAAAGAAAAGAGAACGTAAGGTACAATTCTAGATCAAGGGATAGAGATGCGGGTTCATCATCCAAGTTTGGAAATGAGCGAGATACAGGAGACAACAACATTAGTACAAAAGAAAAGATTGGTAATTACAGTATCAATGTTAGCCTATATGAGTGGATAGCTATTTTATGAAGTATGGGAGATAAGGTGCGGTGGCCAAAAGAAATAAGATCTAACCCTAGTAGAAGAAACCTAATTTTCTAGTGTGTGTTTCATAGTGATCACGGACATAAACAAAAGATTGGCGATTGCTACAAGGTGAAGTAAATCACTTGTTAAAACAAGGATATTTAATCGATTTTTTTTAGTGATAAGGGTAAGCAAGCATATATGAAGAATAGACAGGAACCACCAAAACTTTTGTCACTGAAAAGATTGGTTAACGTGAGAAGAGGTCAATAGTGTGACATATATGGCTGCAAAAAAGGTGTCAAAAGTCACAGTTATCCACGGAAAGCGAGTTCGCAAAGTTTTGGAAGGAGATAATATAATATTTGATAATGCAGAAATGGATGGTGTGATGGTCCCACACAATGATGCACTGGTAATATCTTTACTTATACGTGATATTAATGTGAAACGAGTTTGATTGATTTAGGTAGCCCCATAAATATCATTCTTTTAAGAGTGGTAAACGAGATGCAAGTTGATGACAAATTGGTAACCAAAGCACGTTCCTTATCTGGATTTGACAATTCAAGAGTTGTTACAAAAAGGGAGATAGTGCTCACCACATTCGCAGAAAGAGTATTCAAACATAGAAAATTTCAAGTGGTAGATATGGACATGGCATATAATATGATCCTCGGCAGACCTTATATTCATGAGATGGATGTTGTTTCATCTACTTTGCATCAGGTAATTAACTTCCCTTCACCATGGGGAATTAGACAAATCCATGTTGATCAACAGGCTTCTAGAAACATCAATGCAGTGGTAGGTTCAGGCATAAATAAATAATGTTGGAGATAAAAAATAGCGATTGCAGAATTCGGTTGAGGATTTAGTAACACTATCCCCCACTACAGATGGACAAACGGATGTTTACTTGAGCCTTGATACTATTCAAGAGCCATAAGTGAACGAAAATATCAAAAAAACAATTGAGGAACTCGAAGCAGTGGTGCTATTTATACATTGGCTAGAAAGAAAAGTTTACATCGGAACCAACCTGAGCCTCAAGATGAAAGGTAAGTTAATTGAAAGGTAAGTTAATTGAATTCTTAAAAGCTAACGCAGACTGCTTTGCTTGGTCACATTCAGTTATGACAGGTATACCACCAGAAGTGATGACCCAAAAGCTAAATAAAGATCCAGCATATCCATCGGTCAAATAAGAGAAAAGGAAGCAAGGATCCTTCAAAAACCAAATGAATCAGGATGAGGTACAAAAGATTTTTAGAATAGTGTATATCCGAGAGGTAAAATATCCTAATTGGCTAGCTAATACGATAGTGGTGCCCAAAAAGAATGGTAAGTTGTGAGTTTGTGTAGACTATATTGACTTGAATAAAGCTTGTCCTAAAGATTCTTTTCCTTTACCGCACATAGATCAACTTATTAATGCTACTGCAGGACATGAGTTGTTGAGCTTTTTAGATGCCTATTCAGGATATACTCAGATAAAAATGGATCCTTTAGATGAGGAAAAAACTTCCTTTATTAAAGACATGGGAACTTATTGTTATCAAGTTATGCCTTTCGGCCTAAAGAATACTGGAGCGACATAACAGAGGTTAGTAACAAAGATGTTTTTTGTCACGACCCAAATCCCAAACCCGATCGTGATGGAGCCTCTCGTGAAGACAAGGCCAACCAACAAAACAAACGCTTCCTTTTAACAATTATTTAACATTTATAAAGCTAAAACATGATTAGCATAATCAAAAGCACGGAAAACAACGATAACAACAGGGAACCACGCCGTCACAGCCCGACATCTGGGTGTCACTAGTCATGAGCTACTACAGAGTTCACTAAAGTAATACAAGTCCAGAAATAGGAACAAAGTATAAAAGTACCATGAACAACATAAAATAAGGGAGAAGATCTGGTGCCATGGACGCTAGTGGTCACCTGGCTCAACTATGATAACAAACCTTCAATCAACTCAAAACCCGCTACCGGGTGGTCAAGTACCTGCATCTGCACGCGAGGTGCAGGGAGTAAAGTGAGTACTCCAACTCAATGAGTAATAAAAGTAAATAATAGCTGAAAGCAAGAAATCACGTAAGGCACTCCATCATGCTATATAGAACAGTACAACCCATTTTAGAAACAGTAAAATCGTGAAATCCTTTGGAAAACATCTGGGCTCAGTTAAAACCTCTTTTGAAAATGATCTTTTCAACAGTTTCCAAAAATACTTTCAAAATATTTGTGACACTATGCATAGAAATCCGCCCCTCGGGCAATATCCTCGTTCCTGGTCAGCCACTTGGGCCCCAACACTCAATGATCAGATAGCACCAGCAAAAGCAAATAAATATCTCCAGGAATATCACAGACAACCAATAATGAACAAATGCATGAATGCAATGCAATGCATATGATGGTACATTCCAGTACCCACTACGGCGCGCAGCCCTAGCCACCCATGTTTATTTATCGTCGACGGCGCTCACTGGGGGTGTGTACAGACTCCGGAGGGGCTCCTACAGCCCAAGCGCAATAACAAGCCATCTCGTGGCATCAAATCTAGCTCTCAGCCTCATATAAATATCATTATAATCATCCAGGCACTCCACCTTAATATATATGTAACACCGATGCGGCGCGCAGCCCAAGCCACCCATAATTAGTATAACACCGCTGCGGCATGCAGCCCGAGCCACCCATAATCAATATAATGTTGTTGTGGCGCGCAGCCCAATCTATGCTCAGTCTAGAAAAATCATCATAAGCCCCTTGGGCGTTTATAAAAAAGTAGTTCTCAGCCCGAAATATGATTTAAAATATCATTTGAGTTTTCAAAACTTAGAAGTATGGCTGAGTTTGCAAAACAATATTTAAAACCTTGGACTGAGACCAAATGATATGCAAAAATATGCTAACACAGTAATATCAATCCCCGAAGGATTATACAAGTCGGCACGAAGCCCAAACATGGCAATCAACCCAAATTATGATGATAACAAGTAGTTTCAGTCAAATACGCAGTAAAATCAACAACCGGGACGGACCAAACCACAATGCCCAACGGTGCTCTACCCCACGCTCATATCCGGCATGCAAGTCACCTCAATACAGCACTATGATGTGCAATTCCGGTGTTTCAAACCCTTAGTATATCATTTACAAGTATTACTCACCTCGAACCGGTGAAATTCCTCGCTCGCGACGCCCTTGCCCCTTAAATTGGCCTCCATGCGCGTCGAATCTAACCAAAATCAGAGCAAACACATTACAATATGCCAAGAGAACAATACCCAATCGAAAACAATCGAAATATAACAAAAATCCCGAAACTAACAAAACTCGAGCCCCGTGCCCGCTTCTCTAAAAATTACAAAACTCACATTACCGGATTCCTCGTCTCGCCACGAGTCCATACATACCAAGAACTCCCAAATCCGAGCTCAAATGACCTATCAAAATCCCAATTTGGAATATCAAAAACTCAAGCCCTAGCCTCCATTTTTAACCTTTAATTCCTCGGGTTTTCAGTGCTAATCCATGGTTATACACAATAATATCATAATCTAAGTCAAAGAATCCATATATGATGAAGACTCTCGAAACCCTACTCGCCCAAAAATTGCCTTAGTCCGAAGTCCAAAATGTTTGCTCTTTCAAAATTCGCGAAGAAGACTTAACTTATTATTCTGCCTAGATTTCCACTTCTGCGGTTCGAACTCTGCACCCGCGGTTACCTCTTTTACGCCCAATCCACCGCTTCTGCTGTTCAACTTAAGAGGTCCAAGACCGCTTTTGCGGCAAAGTGTCCGCTCCTGCGGACCCGCTTCGGCGGCCAGGATTTTGCTTCTGCGGAACCTGCCCTGAGCACCATTTCCGCTTTTGCGCTCCCATCGACCGCTTCTGCGATACCGCACCTGCGGTCCCAGAACCGCAGGTGCAAAAATACCAGAACTTGTAACCTTAAACATGCAACAAACTTCAAAACTCTCCGTTTAACCACCTGAATTCACCCCGAGGCCCCGGGACCTCAACCAAAAGCACAAACATGATCTATTACCTTATTCAAACTTGCTCGAACCATCAAAACACTATCGTTAACATCAAAATCATCAAATTTCACCAAATCAAAGACTAAGTTCTTCAAGAACTTTCGACATGCATTTTCGACCAAAAACCCAACCAAACGAAGTCCGGATGACCTGAAAATTTGCACACATATCCAAAATCACCTAACAAAACTACAGCAACTCTCGGAATTTCATTCCGACCCTCGGATCAAATTCTCACCCATCAACCGGAATTCGCCAAAATACTAACTTCGCCAATTCAAACCTAATTCTACACCGGGCCTCAAAAATCAATTCCAATCGCACTTCTAAGTCACAAATCACTTCCCAAAGCTAACCAAATCGTCGGAAATCACATCCGAGCCCTCTAACTCACAAGTCAACTTTCGGTTGACTTTTCCAAACCAACCTTTCCTTAAAGAGACTAATTGCCCCATTTCCTACCAAATCCAATCCGAGTCAACTCAAACTTACCCAACACATATAATAAATCATGAAGAAGCAATAAACGGGGAAAACGGGACGAAAACACATGAGACGACAGGTCGGGTCGTTATATCCTCCCCAACTTAAACCAACGCTCATCCTCGAGCGTACCCAGAGTTGTACTAGTTGTAACCCAATGGCTGAATGACTTTACCAAGCACATACCAGGGGTGATCCCACGTCACCTTATCTCTTATAGGTCCGACAACACAACATAGCTGAAATTACCCAATCCAGTCAAGCCCATAAATCGTAGAACCCCATTGCAGTTTTTGAAATCATACACAAGATCAGAACCTCACATATACGCTCTGAATAAGTCCGAACCAGCTATAATAGCTCATACCAGCAACCCCAGGTGAAATCATGTGATATACCCCATAACCTAAACACTCAAAAGGATAACTTCTATCCATAGCAGTTGCCCACAACACCTGAATACCGGTAGGAACCTCTTATCGACTGAAATCTCATTACAACACTTTCTTATACTGCCAACGATACTGAAACACGCGATAAACTAAAACCATTTCTGAGGTCAACCATTTATGAAGCCACTTCTCCTCCGACAATTACCATAGAAAATCTCCGAGCCGAATCTCGATATTTTCCTTCCAACAAGCTGAAATCAAATCCGTTCGTATTCATCGATGACTCCCACGGTCACCTAGAATCCAACACACCACTCTGGTGATATGACGCCTCAACACAGGCCTAAGCCACAACTGGCACAATCCACGCACTAATGAAGGGCGATCTGAACATACTCAAATTATGACAAATGGCTCAAACAACAGAACTGTAACTCAAAATCCTCAGTACCATCATAACACAAGGCTGGGACCCCGTCCCACATAATAGAAATAGAATACCTGAATCTACCCCGAAGGGCCTAATCTCCACGTAGCCTCGCTACAATGTGCGATCTTATCCAAACATTGTTACACATGAAGCACCTCAAGTCACTATACTCGAAATTGACAACCACGCACGATTGATATCTAGAACCCAAAAAAATCATTATACCCATGGTGAAGAAAGTAATATACACCATACGATCCTAAAGGACACAACTGAGGCACCATTCGCCGAGCAACACCCAATACGAACTTTCCTTGGAACCAGGAAACAAGGCATACAAGACAGCATATGGAGAACTATTCCCATCATCACACCGTTACGGCGTGCAACCCGATCCAGATAACATACCCATGGCAGCGTGCCACCCGATCCACACATACCCATGGCGGCGTGCCACCCGATCCACACATATATCTCACATAAGGAGATGCATATCAACCAAATTTGCTCATTACAACAAAGTACCGAGTATCGGTCGTAAGCATACTGGGTGCACACAATATCTACATATAGCGTTATAAGCTACAAAACTCAAGCACAACTGAGGTTTCCCCCTCAACTTCCACTATGAATCCCGATAGCGCCACAACGTTTGTGCCCATAGTCCGTAAATCATAATGTCTCGCAACGCAGGTAACAACTCATAAATCTCCCCAGATTGCTAATTAGCTCAACAACGGTCGAGTCAACCTATCCCTCGACAATAAAATTCAGAGCCAACTGAGTCAACTCAAACTGGAACACTCCTCCGAAAGGTCCCTTAACGCCGGAACTGGCTCAATAATAGCAACCTCTGCACTGACATCCATCATGAGGGCTCAATTAAGAAAAGCAATACTTCCCCAGCTGTCTGCTGGGTCTGTGAAAGATAAACCACTCCACAAGAACATAACCCAATGCACCTCGCCACTCAAACTGTGGCGTTTCCGGTATAGCCCATAACGCAATAGTCCAGAATATAATCTAACACTGAGACAACCAGCCTGAACTCTAACATCACCTCCAAAATCCAACGTACCAGTAATGAAAGATTCACTTGAGCCTCCAAATCCCAATACTCTCCACACGGTTCTGATACACATTATCCACCGTCATAAATAGCCCGAGTATGAGGACTTCCGGCCCCAATCCCACATAGCACACGAATCATCATAATTGATCCCAATTTCACCGTGCAAACACATTCCACAGCTGGATATCCAATAATTCCACGATACATACTCAAAAATCTCGCTGAGCCACCAAGCCAACCTCAATATCACCAGTCGATCTAACAAGAAAGTGCCGCAACACCACTAAGGTACCATCACTTAATCACATTGCCCTTTCTCTGAAATATGTACTCTCATCGGATCACTTTCAAACAACCGTATCATTTTTCTTGATTATCTGAGGCTACCCGCTGCCTAAGTGCTTTATGAATTTCCTTTCTGACCTGAACTGAAACTTATCTAATCACGAGCTTCCATAGATCTCATCTAGAAGAAAATCCTTACACATTTCATGCCTCTCATATTCTGAGAAGATGCACCTCTTCTACCACGACAGCAATCAACAAGAACTCTCCCAATTTCATTTGCACAAACTAAACTGCCATGACTGAATCCTTCTAACCAAATCACGCTAAGCAAGTCGTCAAAACCCCAGAGCATTGCTGCAAAATTACATGTGCTAACTCATTACCTCGAATACACACCAAGAATTAATCATACCCTTACCATACCGATCCGGTCAGTTATCAAGCTACTCCATTTATCTAAATTTCTTCTGATTCGTCTTCAACTTGATATTCCCCTTGCCGTAGTACCTCAATTCCTCAATCCAGGCTTACCGTACGAGACTCAGGCATAAGACCACACTGATAGGAACCACAACCCGCTGACTACTCTCTCAAATGTTTCCAGAAACACCACATCCCAAAATACCTTACACAGAAGAACTCTCTGTGAATCTAACTCTGTTTCATTTACTTTCCTGATGCGGATACATAGATTACCTTAATTAACATAGAATACCACAAGTCTTGACATCTTCTAATGAATCTCAGTTCCTAACCCCATATGCAACGTTAGAACTCTCAATTGACGTACGCAGAATCTTGAACCCATTAGAACCATTCTCGCAAGTCATTCACTCTTACTCAACCACAATTTACCTGATCAAACAGATATAACCACCCGTGCCTCCTTAGCACTCTGACCCCGCAGGACATGATCTCATTCCGATACAACCAAACAACTTCCTTCTCTTCACCCTAAGCATTCTTCACCAACAGCAGCTCAAGACATACTATTATTTTCTCACACCTATTAAGCACCACATAACCTTCATCAAAATTTTGCTTTACTCGTGCCATTCTCGGCTCAATTTTTGCAACACGAACTGGTCCGCCAGCATACCTCGAAAAGGAACCAACATAGCACATAACCGTGCAATCAGCTAATCAACAGCAACCTCCCCAACTTGGCTCGAAGCCATCTATCAGGACACATTTAGTAACACATAATACTTCTACTCTAATGATGCCACAATATTATAGTGAGATTAAACTCAAATCATCTACTAGTTTATGAAAACACATATCCTCGGATACTGAAATTCTCTACAAACCTGGCATTCATCCCCACATCAGCTGAATCCACTCTCTACAGTGATCCAAATTTCCCAATTACAACACGTACCCTTCAATTACACATGAGATCTTCTAACTATATACATAAGAATCGTACCCCTTAAGAACACTCCGTAGGAGATAACCTACGTGCTTTGCCTCAGTTTAGTATTTCAGCACGCCTTCCACCGTCATACACATAACACAGCCATTTAGTCTTCCTGAGTCTGAACTCATATCGCCACACGTAATGTACTTCACTTCTCAACTAGGAGATACGAAAATATTCTTCATGCACCCATAATTCGGACTACACATCAGGCCATAATAGGAATCAAATCACTTAACAGTCCATCTAATATCCTGCAAACTTCTTCGTCACTACAAAGTCATATAGAAATATTACACAGTACCAACATACTCATTACGTAGCTATCCAGCCTCCATTCCCACAATTAGGGACAATACTGAACATATAAGTTCATAACACCAGCTCACAAAATCAGCACCTTGGTGCTCAAGCCATAAGCAAAGATCCGGCCTCAAGTCCTCCAGACTGGCCCAACATCAAACTCACGGAGATTACATCTTGCCCCCTCGATCAGGGAATCACCAGCCATCAAGGCACATATACTACTGAGCGCTCACGTGCGGATACAGACGTGTGGAAGGAATTTCAAGAGTTATATCTCAAACTGAATCAAGTACGCGAGATAAGAATTCCAAGAAAGTGAAGTTTTCCTAAAGGTTCTGCAGCCTCTCGAGGATAAATACAGACATTTCCGTACCGATCCGCGATACTCTACTTAACCTGCTCATGACTCGTGAGACCTAGTAAGCTAGGCTCTGATACCAACTTGTCACGACCCAAATCCCAAACCCGGTCACGATGGCGCCTCTCGTGAAGACAAGGCCAGCCAACAAAACAAATGCTTCATTTTAACAGTTATTTAACATTTATAAAGCTAAAACATGATTAGCATAATCAAAAGTGCAGAAAACAACGATAACAACAGGGAACCACCCCGTCACAGTAGTCATGAGCTGCTACAGAGTTCACTAAAGTAATATAAGTCTAGATATAGGAACAAAGTCTGAAAGTAACATGAACAATATAAAATAAGGGAGAAGATCTGGTGCCGCGGATGCTAGCGGTCACCTGACTCAGCTATGATAACAAACTTTCAATCAGCTCAAAACCCGCTACGGGGTGGTCAACTACCTACATCTGCACGCGAGGTGCAGGGAGTAAAGTGAGTACTCCAACTCAATGAGTAATAAAAGTAAATAATAGATGAAAGCAAGAAATCACGTAAGGCACTCCATCATGCTATATAGAATAGTAGAACCCTTTTTAGAAAAAAGTAAAATCGTGAAATCCTTTGGAAAATATCTGGGCTCAGTTAAAACCTCTTTTGAAAATGATATTTTCAACAGTTGCCAAAAATACTTTCAAAACAATTTGTGACTCTATGCATAGAAATCAGCCCCTCGGGCAATATCCTCGTTCCTGGTCAGCCACTCGGGCCCCAACACTCAATGATCAGATAGCACCAGCAAAAGAAGATAAATATCTCCAGGAATATCACAGACAACCAATAATGAACAAATTCATGAATGCAATGCAATGCATATGATGGTACATTCCAGTACCCACTGTGGCGCGCAGCCCGAACCACCCATGTTTATTTATCGTCGACGGCGCTCACTGGGGGGGTGTACAGACTCTGGAGGGGCTCCTACAGCCCAAGCGCAATAACAAGCCATCTTGTGGCATCAAATCTAGGCTCTCAGCCTCATTTCAATATCAGTATGATCATCCAGGCACTCGACCTCAATATCAATGTAACACCACTGTGGCGCGCAGCCCGAGCCACCCATAATCAGTATAACACCACTGCGGCGTGCAACCTGAGCCACCCATAATCAATATAATACTGTTGCGGCGCGCAGCCCGATCCATGCTCAATCCAGAAAAATCATCATAAGCCCCTTGGGCATTTATAAAACAATTGTTCTCAGCCCGAAATATCATTTAAAATATCATTTGAGTTTTCAAGACTTAGAAGTATGGCTGAGTTTGCAAAACAGTATTTAAAACCTTGGACTGAGACCAAATGATATGCAAAAATATGCTAACACAGTAATATCAATCCCCGAAGGATTATACAAGTCGGCACGAAGCCCAAACATGGTAATCAACCCAAATTATGATGATAACAAGTAGTTTCTGTCAAATACGCAGTAAAATCAACAACCGGGATGGACCGAGTCACAATCCCCAACGGTGCTCTACCCCACGCTCATATCCGGCGTGCAAGTCACCTCAATATAGCACTATGATGTGCAATTCCAGGGTTTCAAACCCTCAGGATATCATTTACAAGTATTACTCACCTCGAACCGATGAAATTCCTTGCTCGCGATGCCATTGCCCTTCAAATTGGCCTCCACGCACGTCAAATCTAACCAAAATCAGAGCGAACACATTACAATATGCCAAGGGAACAATACCCAATCGAAAACAATCGAAATATAGCAAAAATCTCGAAACTAACAAAACTCGAGCCCCGTGCCCGCTTCTCAAAAAATTATAAAACTCACATTACCGGATTCCTCATCTCGCCACGAGTCCTTACATACCAAGAACTCCCAAATCCGAGCTCAAATGACCTATCAAAATCCCAATTTGGAATATCAAAAACTCAAGCCCTAGCCTCCATTTTTAACCTTTAATTCCTTGGGTTTTCAGTGTTAATCCATGTTTATGCACAATAATATCATAATCTAAGTCCAAGAATCCATATCTGATGAAGACTCTCGAAATCCTCTTCAAAATCGCCCAAAAATCGCTTTAGTCCGAAGTCCAAAATGTTTGCTCTTTCAAAAAATTCACGAAGAAGACTTAACTTATTATTCTACCCAGATATCCGCTTCTGTGGTTCGAACTCTGCACCCGTGGTTACCGATTTTGCGCCCAATCCACCGCTTCTGCTATTCAACTTATGAGGTCTAAGACCGCTTCTGCGGCAAAGTATCCGCTCCTGCGGACCCGCTTCAGCAGCCAGGATTCCGCTTCTGCAGAACCTGCCCTGAGCACCATTTCTGCTTCTATGCTCCCATCGACCGCTTCTGTGATACCGCACCTGCGGTCCCAGAACCACGTGCGAAAATACCAAAACCTGCAACCTTAAACATGCAACAAACTTCAAAACTATCCGGTTAACCACCCCAATTCACCCCGAGGCCCCCGGGACCTCAACCAAAAGCACAAACATGATCTATTACCTTATTCAAACTTGGTCGAACCATCAAAACACTATCTTTAACATCAAAATCATCAAATTTCACCAAATCAAAGCCTAAGTTCTTCAAGAAGTTTCAAAATGTATTTTCGATCAAAAACCCAACCAAACGATGTCCGAATGTCTGAAAATTTGCACACATATCCAAAATCACCTAACGAAACTACAGCAACTCTCGGAATTCCATTCTGACCTTCGGATCAAATTCTCACCCATCAACCAGAATTCGCCAAAATACTAACTTCGCCAATTAAAGCCTAATTCTACACCGGGCCTCCAAAATCAATTCCGATCGCACTCCTAAGTCACAAATCACTTCCCGAAGCTAACCAAATCGTCGGAAATCACATCCGAGCCCTTTAACTCACAAGTCAACTTTTGGTTGACTTTTCCAAACCAACCTTTCCTTAAAGAGACTAATTGCCCCATTTCCTACAAAATCCAATCCGAGTCAACTCAAACTCACCCAACACATATAATAAATCATGAAAAAGCAATAAACGGGGAAAACGGGACAGAAATACATTAGACGACGGGTCGGGTCATCACATCTAGAACATTTGGGAAAAACTATGGAAGTCTATATTGATTACATGCTAGTCAAGTAAACACAGGCGGGGGATCACATCCAACACTTGTCAGATACATTTCAGATTCTCTACAAATTCAATATGAAGTTAAATCCCAAAATGTGTGCATTTGGCGTGTCTTCAGGTAAGTTTTTAGGTTTCCTTGTTTCTTATAGAAGAATTAAAGTAAATCCGGCATAGATTAAAGCCGTTGAAGAACTACCTGATATACTCACGAACAAAAAAGAGGTGTAGAGGTTGGCAAGTAGGATAGTAGCATTGGGAGGGTTTATTTCTAAGTCTTGGGAGAAAATTTTTAAGCTCTTTTCTGTGTTGAAAAAGCAAAGCCAATTTTAGTGGATTGGGGAATGCCAACAAGCATTCAAAAATAAAGAAAACCACACTTGTCAAACCCATCGTTGTCGGCTAAGCCGAAGGATGAAGAAAGGCTACTCATTTATATTGATGTGTTAGAAATGGCGGTAAGTGCAGTGCTAGTTCAAGAGGACAAAGGTAAAAAAGTTTCCAATTTATTACGTTAGAAAATCTTTACTGGATACTGAAACAATGTGGCGACCCGACCGGTTGTGTTGAGAATTTATGCACTGATACCCTTTTAACTGCTTTCCCCATGTTTATTTCTGCTCTTGTAATTTGCTGGGAATATTCGTTTTGAGTTTCGGAGTGTTTTTAGACAAAGTCCCTAAATGAGAGTTTAACTCTTAGAATTTGGACCGTAGTCATAGAAGTGTGAAGACACGTCTGAATGGAATTCTATTGATCCCATTAGCTCTGTTGGGTGATTTTGAGCTTAGGAACATGTCCAAATTATGTTTTGGAGGTTCGTAGCTTATTTAGGCTTGAAATGCGGAGAGTTGAATTTTTGGAGTTTCTGGATCGATAGTGAGATTTTGATATCGTGGTAGGAATCCGATTCCAAAAGTTGGAATAGTTTTTTAGTGTTGAATGTGACTTGTGTGCAAACTTTGGGGTCAACCGGACATGGTTTGGTTGGTTTCAGCATCTGTTGTAGAATTTTTGAGATTTCAAGTTCATTAGGCTTGGATTGGAGGGTGATTCGTGGTTTTAGTGTTGTTTGATGTGATTCGAGATTTGGACTGAGTTTGTATGATGTGTTAGGATTGGTTGGTACGTTTGGTTTAGGTCCCGAGGACCTTTGGTGAGTTTCAGATTCTTAACAGAATTGGATTTGGACTTAGGAAATATTCTGAACTTGCTGAACCTGTTGGTTTTGCAGTTGCGGAGTTTAGACCGCAGGTGTGGTACCGTAGAAAATGTTTCGTCACCACAGATGCGGTTTGAGGCGTGAAGGCTGTTGGTCGCAGATGCGGTTCAAGGACCGTAGAAGTGGTAGTGCATCTGTGAGGAATGGAGCGCAGGTGCGGATCTTGAGTGTTTAATGAAATTCCGCATGTGCAGATCCCTAGCCGCAGAATCGGGACTACAGAAGCGACCCCTTGACTGCAGATGCGGAAATCGCTGGGTAGAAATATCAAATTTAGAGGGCTGAGTTCATAACTTCTCAAAATTGATTTAGAGCTCGGTAAACGACGATTTTTTGAGGGATTTTGAAGGAGAACTATTAGGTAACGAATTCCAACTCTAATTTTGTTATAATACATTAATCTTATTTCAATTTTATCATCAAATTAAGGAATTTGAGGGTATAAGTTTGGGAATCGAAGAAAAAGTCTTCCAATTGAAATATGAGTTTTTAGTATGAATTTGGCATCGGATTGGGATGATTTTTGTAGAAGTGAAATAGTGAGTCAATGGGTGATCGTAATCCATAATTTCACCCGATTCCGAGATGTGGGCCTAGGGAGGATTTTTGGGTATTTTTCTATTTTCTTGCCTTAGCTTCGATTCTTTTAGCTAAACTAGTTGTTTGTAGTTATGTTTACATTATGAAATTTATTTGATTAGATTTGGGCCACTCGAAGTTGGATACTCGTGGCAAGATCGTGATTTTAGATTGATTGAGCTTGGTTCGAGATAAGTGGTTTGCCTAACCTTGTGTGGGGGAACTCCCCTTAGGATTTTGGTACTGTTGTTATTAATGGTGTGTACATGAGGTGACGAGTGCGTACATATGCTAATTATTGAAAACCCCCCATTTTCATTAAGTAAATGTCTATGTTTTCCTTTAATTGAGGAATACTAGTATGTGAAACTTCCTATTTAGCTTAGGAAAGCATGCCTGTGTGACTTAACTGTCTTATACGCTCAACTGTTTACTTGAATTCTATGTAGCATGTTTAGAGTAGAATTTCCTATTTTCATTATACGAACTTGAATAGAACTGTAAACTTCGTTCTTGAGACTATTGTGTATTTATTTTGGGACTATGGATCGGTATTCCGGGAGATCCCCCCTGCATGTTTACTATGGTACTACGGATCGGTATTCCGGGAGATCCCCCTGTACATTTATGATTGGGACTACGTAATAATATCCTGGGAGATCCCCCTATATTGGATATTTACTTTGGGACTTTGTCAGTATTCTGGGAGATTTCCCCTACATATTTACGATTTGGATTGCGGGACGATATCCAGGGAGATCCTCTGCACATTTATGTTTGGGACTATGGGACATTATCCTGGGAGATCCTTTGTTGCAATCTCTGTGTACTGAGTTATTTCTTTCTGCAATTTTATTCTTATCGATTGTTAGCATTTTTATTATATTGACACATTTCATACTACTTTACCATATGTGTGTGTGTATATATATATATATATATATATATATATATATATATATATATATATATATATATATATATATATATATATATATATATATATATATAATCATAGGGCCCAGACCTTCCTCGAAACTACTCGACCGAAGTAAGGCTTGGTATTTACTGGGCATCGATGTAGTATACTCATGCCCTTTCCTGCACATGTTTTTCGTGTGCATATCCAGGCTTTTATGCTCAGCCATACTATCCGTGATGCGAGGCCATTCAGAGACTTCAAGGTATATCTTTCGCGTCCGCAGAACTAGGAGTTCCTCTCTATTCTCCCTTCAGTTATAGACCTTTCCCTGTATCTCCTTGTTATTAGACATCTGGAGTTAGAAACCTTATGTATTTTTCTTTAGCTTATGGTTCGTGAGATTATGGGTTTTGGGAGTATTTTTGTTTAGTTGAGAGAGTGATATTGTATATGCCGAGAGACATTTTAAACTTCTTTATTATGTTACCCATGAATTTGCTTGTTTCGTTTCTTTATTTCCTTTTTCCGTAAATTATTAGGCTTACCTAGTCGTAGAGACTAGGTGCCGTCACGATAGTTCATGGAGAGAGAACTTGGGTCGTGACACTCGATATCCGCATTTAGAAAAATTTGATTTAGCACTAATCATGGCATCTATGAAGTTGAGGCCTTATTTTCAATGTCACCATATCTCTATAGTGACCACTTACCGCTTCAAAAATATATTACATAAGGAAGAACTATCGTGTAGACTAGCCAAGTGGGCTATAGAACTAAGTGAATATGATATCACATATCAACCTAGAACTGCTATAAAATCGCAAGTTTTAGCAGATTTTGTGGTAGACTTCAGCCTAGGAATAGTAAGCAGAAAGAGAACTAGAGGTATTCAATGGGTCTAATCCAGTTACTCGTACCCTATTTACTAATGGCTCCTCAAATTTTTAAGGAGCGGGTTTAGGAATTGTTCAAATCCCACCTTCAGGAGAAACTATAAGGCAAGAAATAATGTGCCATCCCATTACCAACAATGAAGTAGAATATGAAGTTGTAACTGTAGGTCTAAAATTGGCAGGACAGCTGGGAATAGAGAAGGTTGTAATCAAGGGAGATTCACAGCTTCTAATTTGTATACGGTAAAAATCAAAGGATCCAATCTTTTGATTATTGCGGCACCTCATGAAGACCACCCCAGAGGGCTCGAAGTTTAGCTCGGGATTCAACCTTGAGGGTTCTCAATGATCGACCCCGAGGCAGTGCAAATCAGCAGCTATGGTGGACTGATGAGAGGTTGCCAAGGCACGTGAGTAGAGCTGACCAAGCCTATTTGGCCAGTTCAATCCCGTACTGTGGCATTAAATGGGTGTACTATCTCCATATATTTAGAATAAATGCATTTTTACTATGTTTGGTTTCCCCCTCATATATAAAGGGGACCCTTGTCATTTTATTAGACACAACGCACAATATTGAACACAAAAAAATTCTCTGCTCTCTAACTTAAACACATTATCCCTTGATTCTATTATTCACATTTATTGCTTACATTCATTGCGTTCTTGTCATGACCAAATTTTCAAACCCGATCGTGATGGCGCCTCTCATGAAGACAAGGCCAGCCAACTAACCCAAATCGTCTCTTTAACAAATATTAAACATAATGAATAGAGAATACAACTTAATGGCATTAAAACCGTTAATTACGACCCAACACAACCCGACCGGGGTGTCACAAGTCACGAGTATCCAAAGAAGACTGAACACAACTACTGGGCCAATAGTAATATAAAGAATAAAATCTGGAATCAAAAGATGATGTCCGGTGCCGCGAATGCTGGCGGTCACCATGCCCACTACAGTAGTAATACCTTCAATCAGCTATTAACCCGTTTTCGGGTGATCAATACATGCAACTGCACGCGAGGTGCAGGGAGTAAAGTGAGCACTCCAACTTAATGAGTAATAAGTGTAAATAATAATTGAGCGGCAAGACATCACGTAAGAGCACTCCATCATGCTATATAGGACAGTACAACCCTTTGAGAAAAACAGTAAAACCGTCAAAATCCTTTAGAAATATCTGATTCAGTTAAAAACCTCTTTTGAAAATATCCTCTTCCAACAGTCAAGCATATGAATACGATATTAGATAGTGCAAGTTAGCACATAAGTCAGCCCCTGGGGCACAACACTCCACCAACAAATAACACCAAGGTATCTGGTAAACAGTGCAAGAAGTAGCATAGATGCCAATGATATGAGAGTGTTAAATATCATGACACGTAGTACAAACAGGAACCAATGCATGAATGCAATGCAATGCATATGACCGCTGCGGCGCGCAGCACGATCCGTTTGGGTACCCGCGCTCACTGTGGGGGTTCAGACTCCGGAGGGGCTCCTACAACCCAAGCGCAATATCAATATCACATCGCTGGGGCGTGCAGCCCGATCCATCCTCAATCCAAAATATGCATGTGAGCCACTAGGGCGATGTCAAGTAATAATTCTCAGCTCCAAACGTCAAAAAATGTAGTTTAAGTTTTAAAACCTTAGAAGTATGACTAGATATTTCAAAATAGTGTTTAACTCAAGACTGAAATCATTTAACATGCTAAGTATCATGTAAACAGTGATAATAATCCCTAAAGGATTCAAATAATCGGCACGAAGCCCAAAACATGGCAATCAGCCCAAATTATGATGATAACAAGTAGTTTCAGTCAAATACGTAGTAATTTCATCAATCAGGATGGACCAAGTCACAATCCCCAATAGTGCTCTACCCCACGCTCGCTATCTGCCATGCAAGTCACCTCAATACAGCACTATAGTGTGCAAACCCAGGGTTTCAAACCCTCAGGATATCATTTACAAGTATTACTCAGCTGGAACCTGCGAAAACTCAAGCTCGCGACGCCTTTGCCCCTCAATTCGGCCTCCTCGCTCGTCGAATCTAACCAAAAGCAGAGCGAATATATCATACTATGCCAAGGGAACAATACACAATCAAAAACAATCAAAATATAGCAAAAATCTCGAAACTAGCAAAACTCGAGTCCCGGGCCCGCT
Source organism: Nicotiana glauca (assembly GCA_026770625.1). Lineage (NCBI taxonomy): Eukaryota > Viridiplantae > Streptophyta > Magnoliopsida > Solanales > Solanaceae > Nicotiana > Nicotiana glauca. The sequence goes on from MU707847.1 coordinate 23,911, forward strand.
TCTCAAAAAATTACAAAACTCACATTACCAGATTCCTCCTCTCGCCACGAGTCCATACATACCAAGATCTCCCAAATCCGAGCTCAAATGCCTATCAAATCCCAATTTGAAATATCAAAAACTCAAGCCCTAGCTTTACCTCTTTTTAATGAATTTCAACAAATTTCCATGTTAAATCTATCATAATCTCGTGTATATAAGCCAAGGAACTTACCTCAAGTCATTCTGTTATGGCCCAACCTCGGGAGGCGCGACCGGTGCTCAATCAAGTGAACCCGACTGAGCAAGCCTAACCGAACACTTTCTACCCCAACTCAATATGAATACCGAACTCATGCCTTTGATTTATTTAGACGATAATACACAGTGTATACCACATTACTGATTCATTTCATATCATAAAAATTTACCGTACATAAGCTAGCTTCAAGGATTCTATTAGAGTTACAGCTTAAGGAGTTTGCAAGTTTAGGATCACAACATATACATATAGTGGACTCCCCGAACCCCCATACAAAACCCACACTAGTGTCTTTGGAGCCTCTAAGGATACAACAGATAAGAATGACTATGCCGGCAACAAGGCCCCGGCTATATCTCAAAAGTGAAAAGCTGTAATAACAAAAGATACACCATATATCCCCATGGAAGAATAAGGGGATCACCGAGACTTCGAGTAGATGAACGCTCCGCTACACACGGTCGGCACTGTCCGCTATGGAGCCACCTACAATCATAACACGAATGTAGCGCCCCCGGCAAAAGGGACGTCAGTATATTTGAATTGTACTGGTATGTATAACTGAACACCGTTTTACTAGAAAGAACTATCAAATAGATACAAGAAATTAATACAGTCAAATCAAAGAAGCAATTCATATAATTCTTCATACAATTTCCACTACACAGATTAGGGCAATTCTCTCACGTGTTCACCACTGTTCTCATCACCACCGCCATCTCGAGCAGAGTCTGGTCACGACCCGACCGGCTAGGTCATCTCATTGGAGGTATTACTCACAATCAATATTTCATTTCCCTTATCCGGAATCCAATATCGGCACATTACCAACATGTGTGCGGCATGGTGTCCGATCACGACCCGACCGGCTAGGTCACCTCATTGGAGGTATTACTCAATTCTTATCAGTCAACACCTTCAGATATCTATCCCACACATATCAAGGATAATTCAAGTTACAAATCACAGATAAATGAGCACATAGCTAGCATGAATAGTTCTTTGTTTCAATGTCGGCTTATAGCCCAAGTAATTCAACACATAATTATACTTTTCATCATTCTCTAATTATCAAGATTTGTGCATTATTCACATTGAGGCACATCCTTCACGAATATGTATAGTTATATGCAATTCAATTAATGCGTAATGACAATCAATACTCTAGCCAATTTAACTCTTACCATACTTTCGCAATGACAACGGAGCTCAATTTCTAATAAAAAGGGGTTTTAGCCATACATACCTCAATAAAGATTTTCCTTACTTTTTTACAAATTTCCGGAACTCTTAGCACTTCGATCTATTGAGCAAGAATTTCAAATTAAATTTAGAATTAGAGACAAAACTGATGTTCTAGCTTGGTTTGAGCATATCGTCAAACACTAAAGGTGCATTGTGATCTTAGCCCCTTTTTGTGAGGAATTTCTATCATTTTATACCCCAATTGCCTCCTTTTTAATTTTACTACTTTCCAATACTCTATGGTGGTATGCATTCAAGAGATTCATTCTCATACACATGAATTACTTCCCTAATGACCCCATATGGCTAAGTATACAAATATGATCTAAGGTGATGGAGCCTTACCTCTTGGGATGAAGATTTAGGAGCCTTCACTTGATTAGTTTCAAGGATATAGCAAGATTCTAAGGAGAATTTGATGGGGGACACTTTCCATCTCTANTGCATTCACATTCGGCGGTCGCAAAGTGCACCGCAGAACTGACACTCACAAAATTCAAAGGAGAAAATGCGACGACTATGTGGTCCGCATTTCGATTATGTGACTGCATTTCAACCGCATAACTGACTTCAATTTTAACCAACATTCTGCCTCACTCTGTGGCAGATATGCGGTCCATATTTCTTGCATTTTTCTAGAAACTTATTCTTGACTTTTTAATTCATTATTCAATCCAAAAAGGTCCGCCACATGATCCTAACTTGGCACCACGGGATCCGGGTTTTTGAGTAGGGATTTCACGGGGCCTTACATCCTTCCCCACTTAAGATCATTCGTCCTCGAATGAGGATGAAGGTTCACTTATTAACAGTCTTAGTACAATCTTCTTCTCTTTACAACCCGAAACTGGTTGACAGTCTCCCAATTTAGCTAACTCCCTAGATTTTCGAAAATTTCGCCAAAGTTTCCTTTGTATCTAGGCCTTACCCACCTGTCAGAGAGCCCCGGAAACATACCATAACGGCATAAACATATTTGTAAGCATAGTATATCTAGCACAATATCAACAATGGCCATATAGGCAACATATTACCAAAAAAGGACGGTTTTTTTACATAAATCTAGCCAACAGATATGATTTCGAAGGAGCTGAACACATAGAAGTTATTACATGATCATTCAAACAAGTGTGGATACTTCTTTTTCATTTCATCCTCGGCTTCCCAAGTAGCTTCCTCAACGTGCTGGTTCTGCCATAATACTTTTACGGATGCAATCTCCTTACTCCTTAGTTTTCAAACTTGCCTATCAAGAATGGCAACTGGGACCTCTTCGTATGATAGCTATTCGTTTACTTCAATAGCCTCTACTGGCACAATGGAGGACGGATCCCCTACCACCTTCCTTAACATAAACACATGGAAAACTGGGTGTACCAATGACATCTCGGGCGGCAGCTCGAGCTTGTATGCCACCTGACCAACTTTTTTACTAATTCTGTATGGCCCGACATACCTTGGGCTTAATTTTCCTTTCTTTCCGAATCGCATGATACCCTTCATAGGGGAAACTTTCAAGAATACAGTCATCTTCTTCAAACTCCAAATCTCTGCGACACATATCCGATTAGGATTTTTGGCGACTTTGAGCAGTTTTCAACCTTTCTTTAATAAGCTTGACTTTCTCTATGGCTGGTGCACGAGGTCCGACCCTATCAATTCCGCTTCTCCAACCTCGAACCACCCAATGGGAGACCAACATCTCCTAGCGTACAATGCTTCGAACGGTGCCATTCGAATACTAGCATGAAGCACATTCCTCCTTGAATCCCTCTTCAAAATCGCCTCAAAGCTCTCAAAGCTCCCTAAAAATGGTGGAAAATGCATAACCCTCGCGGATGAAATGTTTCAATAAAACCCTTTATGACTAGCCCAGATTTTGCTTCTGCGGAGAAAATGTCGCTTCTGCGGCCTCCGCATCTGCGGTCCACGTCCGCTTCCACGGACCTTCACTTAAGGGCCCCTACCCCTTCTGCATTCCATATTTTGCATCAGCGGGACTGCCTATGCGGCCCGCCTTCCGCTTCTGCGGAATATCAATGGAATGCCAAAACCGCTCCTGCGGTATAACTTCCGCTTATGCGGACCCGCTTATGTGGATAACTTTCCGTTTCTGCAGAAATTGCTCAACCTCAACCTTTTCGCACCTGCGATACCTGGCTTCGCTTCTGCGTAACCGCATCTACGCTTTCCTTTCCGCAGATGCAGAAACACCTGCTGCAACCAAAAACCTGCAATTCCAACTCCAAATTCCCTTCCGATAGCCACCCGAAATCACCACGAGGCCTCCAGGACCTCAACCAAAAGCACCAACACCTCCTAAAACATTATTCAAACTTGTTCCAATCCTCAAAACACATCAAACAACACTAAAATCATCAATTCACATCAGATTCAAGCCTAAGTTTCTTCAAAAAACTTTCGAAACACGCATTCGATCAAAAAGCCGACCAAACGATGTCCGAATGACCTGCAAATATGCACACATATCCAAAATCACCCAACGAAGCTACAGCAATTCTCGGAATCCCATTTCGACTCTCGGATCAAAATCTCACCTATCAACCGGATTTTGCAAAAATACTAACTTCGTCAATTCAAGCCTAATTCTACACCGAACTTCCAAAATCAATTTCGATCACGCTCCTAATTCACAAATCATCCCCCGAAGCTAACCGAATCACCAGAAACCACATCCGAGCCCTCTAACTAATAAGTCAACATCCAGTTGACTTTTCCAACTTAAGCCTTCCTTAAAGAGACTAAGTGTCTCATTTCTTATCAAAAGCAATCCAAATCAACTCTAACACACCACATACCGATAACAAAACCTGAAGAAGCATGAAATGAGGGAAACGAAGTAGTGACACATGAGACGATGAGTCTGGTCGTCACATCCTCCCCAACTTAAACCAAACGCTCATCCTCGAGCGTACCTAGAGTTGTACTAGAAGCAATCCAATAACTGAATGATCTTACCAAGCATATACCCGGGGTGATCCCTCGTCACCCTATCTCTCATTGGTACGACAACACAACACAACTGAAATTACCTATTACAGTCTAGCCCATAAACCATAGAACTACCTTTTAACTTCTGAAATCATCAATACGATCACAACCTCACACCCATACTTTGAATAGTCCCCACTAGCTGTAATAAATCGCACCTGCAACCTCAGATGGAATCGTATGATATACCACATAATCCAAACGCTCGAAATGATAGACTCTACTCACGGCGGTTGCCCACAATAACTAAATACCGATAGAAAACCTCTTATTAGCTAAAGTCTTATTCCATCACTTTCATATACTGCCAACGATAAATAAAACACGCGATAAACCGTAACCATTCCTCAGGTCACCCATGCATGAAGCCACTTCCTTGTTGACTAATACCATAATAGATTTTCGGGCCAAACCTCGATATTAACCCTCTAACAAGCTGAAATCACATTTGTTCGCATTCATTAATGACTCCAATGATCACCTCGAATCCAACACACCACTCTGGTGATATGACACCTTAATACAGGCCTAAGCAAACTTGCATAATACACACACTAATAAGAAATGGTCTGAACATACTAAATCATGATAAATGACTCAAACGAAAGAGTTATACTTCAAGCTTATCAATACCGTTACAACACAAAGCTGAGACCCCGTCTCACATAATAGAAACAGAGTACCTCAATCCTCCTCAAAAGGTCATAACTTCACGTGGCCTCGCCACAACGCGCGATCCTATCCAAACACTATTACACATGAAGCACTCCAAGTCGCCATGCTCAAATAGACAGCCGCTCACAAATCGATGTCTGAAACCAAGTAATCCATTACACCCACGGTGAAACAAATAACATACGACACGCAACCTGATAGATCATAACTAATATTCTATTTACCGAGCAACACTCAATTACTCTTCCCGCTCGACTTTCTCTATGAATCCTCAATAGAACCGCACCACATGTGCCCATATCCAACTAATTATAACGTCTCACAGCACAGAAGAGCAACTCATAGATATCCCCAGATCACTAACAAGCTCAAGAACGATCAAATCAACTTATCCCTCAACAATAACTCGGGGCCAACCAAAGGAACTCTAAGCTAAATATATAGCCACCTCGGCCTGCCAACAAACTCAATATCAAGAAGCCTGAAGCTGCTCCTTCCACTACTATAACTCCTGCCGGAGCCGTACGATACGGTGCCCGACACCAAATAATTATCGCAATCCACAATCTCGCCCGGCGACATGCCCGGCCACAAGAAATGCATCCGAAAAAAAACCCCTCAATACCGGAATTGAATCAATGGTAGAAACCTCTGCACTAACATCCGCCACGAAGGCCCAATTAAGAAAAGCAATCCTTCCCAGCCGTCCGCTGGTCTTTGGAATACAACCACTCTGCTAGAATATAATCCGACGCACTCCACCACGCAACCTGTGGCATTTTCCGACATAACCCATAGCTCAATAGTCTAGAATAACCCAACACTGAGACAATCAGTCTACACCCCAACATCATATCCAAAATCTAATATATCAAGCAAAGAAAGATCCACTCGGGCTTCCAAATCCCAATAGCCGCTAACGGTACCAATACACACGATCCACAACCACTACAGAGTCTGAACCTGAGAACTCCCAGTCTCCAACTCCATATAGCACATGGATCACTGTACCTGATCCCAAATTCCGCAGTATGAGTACATATCACACATCAAGTACCCATTCATTCTATGAGAGACATTTTAAAATTTCCCTGTGCCATCAACAAACTCAAATATCAATAGTCGATCCAACAAGAAAATGCCGCAATACAACCGAAGTATTATCAGTTTACATTACCTTCCCCTTTTACTGAACATATACCCCCGTCAAATCACTAGAATAGCAGTATCATTTCCTTGGCCATCTGAGGCTACCCGTGGCCTAAGGGTTTTATGAAATTCCTTTTAGAACTCAACCGAAACCTTGCACACGCAAGTCTTGGTCCTCTACAAAATACCGCATATACCATACCCTCCAAGGATAACATGAGAACTTTTATCTCCCTTCTGCGCCGCAGACATCGACGCACTCAACTAGTCAAGAACTTTCATTGGTCCCATTTAGAAGAAAAAATCATTACACACTCCATGCTTCGCATACCCATAGAAAATATACTCATCTTCAAACCACGGTAAAACCCAAGAAGAACATCTCTGCCAATTCCATTTGTACAAGCTAAACTGTCAGGACTGAATCCTTCTAACTAGACCAAGCTAAATAAGCTGTTAGAATTCAAGAGCTTTGCTGCAAAATACCTGTACGAACTCATTGCCTCGAACACACATAAAGAATTAATCGTATCCTTACCATTCCGGTTCGGTCTACCATCAAGCTATTCCGTCCATCAAGTTTCCCTTCTGACTCATCATCAACTTGATATTCTTCCCTGCTATAGCACCACAATACCTTAACCCAGGTTTACTATACGAGACTCGAACATAAGACCACACTGTCTAAGACCCATAAGCCACTGAATACTCTCTCAGTGCTTCCTAGAAATACCACATTCCAGAATACTTTACTTGAAGAACTTCCTGTGAATTTGAATTCGTTATCTTGACTTTCCAGGTACCGATACATAGGATCCCATAATCAACATAAAATACCACAAGTCTTGACCTTTCCCAATAAAAACACAATCTCCAACCACATACACAACCTTAAGACTCCTGATTATCTCCTGTAAATCTTGAACACATTAAAACCATTCTCGAGAGTCATTCACTCTTATTCAAACTGTAAATTACCTGACTTAATAAACAGAACCACTCGTACCTTATTAGCACTCTGACACCAAAGAACATGATCGCATACAAATACAAATAACCATCTTCCTTCTCTATGCACTGAGCATTCTTTGTCAACCACAGCTCAAGACATCCTAGTATTTTCTCATATCTACGAAACCACCATATAACCTTTGTCAAAATTTTGCTTAACTCGTGCCATCCCCGGCACAATTTCTGCAGCCAGGACTGATCAGCCAGCATACCTCGAAACGAAACCAACATAGCACATAACCGTGCGATCAGCTAATCAACAGCAACCTCCCCAACTTGGCTCGAAGCCATCTATTAGGACACATTCAATAACCCATAATACTTTTACTCTAATGATGCCACAATATTATAATGAGATTAAACTCAAATCATCTACTAGTTTATGAAAACACAGATCATCTGGTACTGAAATCCTCTACAAACCTCGCATTCATCCCCACATCAACTGAGTCCACCCTCTAGAGCGACCCGAATTTTCGAATTTCAACACATACCCTACAATTACACATGATACCTTCTAGCATACACACAAGGATCATACCACTTAAGTACACTCCGCAGGAGATAACCCACCTACTTCGCCTCAGTTTAGTATTTCAGCACACCTCCCACTGTTATACACATAACACGGTCATTTAGTCTTCCTGAGTCTGAACTTATACCACCACATGTAATGCACTACTTTCCCCAACTATGAGATACCATAATATTCTTCATGCGCTTATATTCGGGCTACACATCGAATCACAATAGGAATCGAATCACTTAACAGTTCATTTGTTATCCAACAGACTTCTTCGTCACTACCAAGTCATATAGATACATCTCGCAGTACTAACATACTCATCACATGAATACCAAACCGACATTCCGGCTAATAGAGATAATACCGAACATGTAAATTCAAAACACTTGCTCACACAATCAGCACCTCGGTTCTCTAGCCATAGGCAAAGATCTGGCCTCAATTCCTCCAGACTGGCCCAACATCAACTCGCGAAGATCACATCTCGCCCCTTGATCGGGGAATCACAAGCCATCAAGGAACATATAATACTGAGCGCTTAGGTGCGTATACCGACGTGTGGAAGGAATTTCAAGAGTTATATCTCAAGCTGAATCAAGTACGCACGACAAGAATTCCATGAATGGGAGGTTTTCTTAAAGGTTCTGCAGCCTCTCGAGGATAAATACAGACGTCTCCGTACTGATCCGCAAGACTCTACTAAATCTGCTCATGACTCGCGAGACCTACTAACCTAGCCTCTGATACAAACTTGTCACGACCCAATTTCCAAACCCGGTCGTAATGGCGCCTCTCGTGAAGACAAGGCTAGCCAACTAACCCAAATCGTCTCTTTAACAATTATTAAACATAATGAATAGAGAATACAACTTAATGGCACTAAAATCGTTAATTACAACCCGACCGGGGTGTCACAAGTCACGAGCATATAAATAAGACTGAACACAACAACTGGGCCAATAATAATATACAGAATAAAATCTGGAATCAAAAGATGAAGTCTGGTGGCGCGAACGCTGGCGATCACCTTGCCCACTACAGTAGTAATACCTTCAATCAGCTATTAACCCCCTTCCGGGTGATCAATACCTGCAACTGCATGCGAGGTGGAGGGAGTAAAGTATGTACTCCTACTCAATGAGTAATAAGAGTAAATAATAACTGAGCGGCAAGAAATCACGTAAAAGCACTCCATCATGCTATATAGGACAGTACAACCCTTTGAGAAAAACAGTAAAACCATGAAAATCCTTTAGAAATATCTGGTTTAGTTAAAAACCTCTTTTGAAAATATCCTCTTCCAATAGTCAAGCATATGAATGCGATATTAGATAGTGCAAGTCAGCACATAAGTCAGCCCCTTGGGCACAGCACTCCACCAACAA
>MU707848.1:0-12038 GCA_026770625.1 Nicotiana glauca
ATAAGTAATGCCTCCAAATCTTCAACGCATGAACAATGGCTGCCAAATCTAGATCATGGACTGGGTAGTTCTTCTTATGAATCTTCAACTGCCTCGAAGCATAAGCAATGACCCTGCCATCCTGCATTAATACTGCACCAATCCTAATACGGGAAGCATCAGAATAAACTGTATAAGGCCCTGAACCTGTGGGCAAAACCAATATGGGTACCGTAGTCCGAGCTATCTTGAGCTTCTGAAAGCTCTCCTCGCACTCCTCTGACAACCTGAATTAGGCACCTTTTTGGGTCAAGCTGGTCATCGGGGCTGCTATAGATGAAAACCCCTCCATGAATCGACAATAATATCTTGTTAATCCCAAGAAACTCTGAATCTCAGTAGTTGAAGCTGGTCGAGGCCAATTCTTGACTGCCTCGCACTTCGAGAACTTGGCATACAACTGACTATCCTTCAGAGTCTGAAGAACCACTCTGAGGTGTTGCTTATGCTCCTCCTGACTGCGGGAGTACACAAGAATATCATCAATAAAGAATATCACGAACAAGTCTAAATAAGGCCTGAACACTCGGTTCATCAACTCCATAAATGTTGTTGGGGCATTGGTCAACCCAAATGACATGACCAAAAACTTATAATGCCCGTACCGAGTGCGAAATGTTGTCTTAGGCACATCAGACGCCCTAATCCTCAGTTGTAGTAGCCCGATCTCAAATCTATCTTTCAAAACACTTTCACACCCTGCAAGTGGTCAAACAAATCATCAATCCTCGGTAGTGGATACTTGTTCTTTATCGTCACCTTTTTCAACTGTCGGTAATCAATGCACATCCTCATCGACCCATCCTTTTTCTTCACAAATAGAACTGGTGCACCCCAAGGAGAAACACTAGGCCTGATAAAGCTTTTCTCAAGCAAATCTTGCAGTTGATCCTTTAACACTTTTAGCTCTGGCGGGACCATACGATACGGCAGGATAAAAATTAGCTCCGTGCCTGGAGCTAGATCAATACAAAAATCAATATCCCTATCGGGCGGCATACCCGGCAGGTCTGAAGGGAAAACCTTTGGGAACTCCCGAACAATAGGAACTGTGTCAATAGAAGGAACCTCTGTGCTGGAACAACGAACATATGCCAAATAAGCTAAACACCCCTTCTCGACCATGCGTCGAGCCTTAACATATGATATAACACTGCGGGTGGCATGTCCTAGGGTCCCTCTCCACTCCAATCGGGGCAATTCCAGTAAAGCCAAGGTCACAGTCTTGGCGTGACAATCCAAGATTGCATGATATGGGGACAACCAATCCATCCCGTATATAATATCAAAATCAACCATGACTAGAAGCAATAGATCAACACAGGTCTCAAGACCCTGAAATACTACTACAAAGGAATGATGGACTCTGTCGACCACTATAAAATCACCCACTAGTGTAGATACATATATAGGAATACCCAAGGCATCACTAGGCATAGCCAAGTAGGGTGCAAAATAGGACGGCACATATGAATACGTAGATCGAGGGTCAAATAGAACTGAAGCATCCCTAACACAGACCAGAATAGTACCTGTAATAACAACATCGAAAGAATCTGCCTCTGGCCTGCCTAGCAAAGCATAACACCGGGGCTGGGTCTCACCTTCCTGAACCACATCTCTAGGATGTTCAACTACTGGCTGACCTCTACCTCTGCCTCTGTCGGTGTGAGCTCCACCTCTACAGTCTCTACCTCCACCTCAATGATCCCTACCCCCGCCTCTAGCTCTCTGGGCGGCCGGTAGATCACCTACTGCCTAAATCATGGGACGATGGCCCTGTTGCTACAACCGAGCACCTCTCATCCTCGGGCAATACCTCCTGATGTGACTGAGATCTCCACACTCATAACACCCAGCTGAATGCGGCAACTGAGAAAACTGGGACTGACCCTGCCACCCTGAATGACCTCCTCGAAAGCTCTAAACTGGGGGTGCACTGATAGGCTGCTGATCTGAATGATACTTCTATGAACCACCACTGCCTCGAGTACCATGAGAAACCTAAAGAGCTGACTGAAAGGGCCTCGGTGAATGACCTCTACCATAGGAATCCCTACCTTCAGACGAGGTACCACTGAACCGACTAAAATGATGAGGCCTCTTATCCGACATCTGACCACCTCCCCGTGAGAGGGACATCTCAACCTCACGGGCCGCATTGGCTGCCTCCTGAAAGGAAATAGCACTGCCAACTCCCATGGCCATCTGGAGACGAATTGCCTGAATCAATCCATCAATAAACCTCCGTACTGTCTCTCGCTGTGTGGGGAGTATCACAACCGCATGGCATGCCAAATAAACAAATCTAGTCTCATACTGTGTAACTGTCATGTAGCCCTACTGGAGGCACTTAAACTGCCTACAAAGTGCCTCTGGCTGAGTGGCGGGGAGAAATTTCTCCAAGAATAACTCTGCGAACTGATCCCATATCAAAGTTGGAGACCCTGCTGGTCAAGATAGGCAATAATCCCTCCACCAAGTGTTGGCAGATCCTGCAAGCCAGAAGGTGCAAAAATCGACCCTATTGGTCTCTACTATACCCATGGTCCTGAGAATCTCATGACAGCTGAATAGAAAATCCTGTGGATCCTCTGATGAAGCACCGTTGAAAGTGGTGGTGAAAAGTTAGAAGAACCGATCAAGTCTCCACAAAGCATCTGAAGACATAGCTGCTCCATCGCTGGCCTGAGCTGCCACTGCTGGCTGAACTACTGGGACATGAGTCTGGGGAGCTACCTGCTCTTGAGTACGCATAGCAAGAGTTTGAACCCCTCCTCCAGCCTGAGAAGTGGCAGGGGCTACTGGCAGCAAACCCGCTGTAGCGACACTATCCGTAAAGCCTGCCAATCTGACTAGAGCATCCTGAAGATCTGGGGTGAACATGACCCTTCCTGGGACCTGAGATGGGCCCACTGGAGCTGCTAGGGCTGGAACTTCCTCATCAGAGTCAATATGAGGCTCCACCTCTAGAACTACTGCTCGGGGCTGAGCTCTGCCCTTGCCTCGGCCTCTGGAACGACCTCGGTCTGCCTCTCGCAGGAGCTGCTACTGGGGGCTCAAGCTGTTGCGTGGTATAAGAAGAAACACGTGTTCTCGCCATCTGAGAATGAACAAAATAGAAAGAAAATCAGTATTTGAGAAATAGAATCACACGACAAGAAAGAACAAAGTAAAATTTTTCCTAACTCTGTAGCCTCTGGGAATAAATACAGACGTCTCCGTACCGATCCCTCAGACTCTACCTAGTTTTCCTATGAGCAGCGACACCTATGCAACCTAGAGCTCTGATACCAACTTGTCACGACCCAGATTTCCCACCATCGGGAGTCGTGATGGCGCCTACTAACGGAGCTAGGCCAGCCAAACTTGAAACATTCTCTAATAAATCTCAACAATATAAATAAATGGAAATCAATTAAACAAGTGCGGAAGACTTTAAACTTAAATAAAAAAAAATGAAACCAAAAATGCGGAAGTTCGAAACATATCTCTACCCAGAAACTGATGTCACTAGCTCACGAACTTCTAAGATTTACTAAATAGAACCATCAGAAATAAATCATAACAGTCTGTTTCAATACAAGAGTTAAAAAACTGGATAAAGATGGAAGATACTCCTGGCCTGCGGACGTCAGCAAGGCTACCTCAAGAGTCCCTGGACTGAAGGTTTGCTCCTAATCTAATATCGCTGCGGTCCGAATGCTGCGTTCTTATCTGTGCAAAATAAATGCACAGAGTGTAGCATTAGCACAACTGACCCCATTTGCTGGTAAGTGCCTGGCCTAACCCCGGCGAGCTAATGACGAGGCTAGATAGGACCTACCACAATTAACATGTACAGATATATATGCAATAACAGGAAATACACTAATTTAAATAGTTAAAAAGGAAGGGGGAAGCATGCTGTGGGGTACTATAGTCTAAATATAGAAGTCATCGATAAAGAAATGAAGCTGGACAATAACAACTGATAAGGAAAACATAGGAAGTCACTATATACGATAAACAATACACTTAATCCATACTCCGTTGTGGCACGCAACCCGATCCTCAACATATATCACCGTTGCGGCGTACAACCCGATCCTCACAATCAATACCGTTGCGGCGTGTAACCCGATCCTCAATATGCATCAACACAGTTATGGCGTGCAACCCGATCCTCAACATTTAATACTATGAACTCACCCAAACAACGACCGCAACTCAAGTGCGAGGGGAGTAACAACTAGTGACAGAAAATCCCGGCAAGGGAATACAACTAACAGTTCAATCATCCCGGCAAGGGAGAATACAATAAATACTTAAGTCCCGGCAAGGGACTAATCGCTACACATTCCACTTTTAGTCATCTATTTCTCGGGTAACAATTTCTAGTCTGAGCCAATGCTCCAAAAGCCAAACCAATCACAACATATTATTCTTATCAACCCAAGTAAGAAAAATGTACCATTAAATCCGAATCCAACAAATATAAGACTCGCGGTCATGCTAGACTCTGGTGCATAGATAACTGTCACCATGCCTATACACCGTACTCCACATTGAGCACGTAGCAAATAATATCCTAATCCTGATCCCTCAAACCAAAGTTAGAACAAACACTTACCTCAACTGCTCCAAAAATCCACTCAAGCCTCTAGAATAGCTTTACCCCTCGAATTCACCACAAAACCGCTCGAATTTAGTCACAAATTACTTGAATGTATCAACAAATGCTAATTGAATCAACTTGAATGCATAAAAATGAATTTTTCAAAGTTTTACTCAAAAATTCCCAAAACGCCCCCGAGCCCACGTGGTCAAAACCCGAAGTTCGAACCAAAACTGGGTCACCCGATACCCCATGAGTTCATATCTATGATTTGTTTTGAAATCGGACCCCAATTGAGGTTTAAATCCCCAATTTTAAGAAAACCTAGGTTCTACCCAAAATCCCCATTTTTACCCATGAAAAACCTTGATTTTAAGATGAAAACATGATAAATGATGTTAAAGATTGAAGAAATTGAGTAAAAGTTGACTTACAAATGATTTGGAGAAGAGGGAGTTCGTGAAAAATTGCCAATGGGTGTTTGGGTTTTGAAAATATGAAAAATGAATCTTCAAAATCATCTATGTATGAATATGCAGGTCTCTGATGTCGCATTTGCGAGGGTTCGCAATTGCGAACCCCGACCAAATATGGGAATTGCAAAGTCGAGTTCGCATTTGCAAACTTTGAAGGACACTGGGAAGTTCGCATTTGCGAACTATTGTTCGCATTTGTGAAGGTTCACATCCGCAATTGCGGACAGTCATTCGCATTTGCGAAGACTAGGTTTGAGGGCGGACATGGCATTTGCGATAATATTCTTCGCATTTGCGAAAGTTGCTGCCCAAGTGAAGGATCACATTTGCGATCAAAAAGCTTGCAATTGTGAGCTCGCATTAGCGAGTGCTGGCTTCGCAATTGCGAAGCCTGCAGAACTGAAGCACAACATGTTTTTCAACTATGAGAAATGCAATCTGACACCTATTCAAAACTCATCCGAGCCCTTGGGGCTCCAAACCAAATATGCACACAACCTCAAAAACATCCTATTGACTTACTCGTGCGATCAAATCGCCAAGATAACATCATATACATAGAATCGAACCTCAAAACTCATGATTTTCATTTCAAAGTTCATTAACCCTAACTTTAGATATTTAGGTCCGAAACACGTCAAACGACGTCCGATTTCGACCAAATTTGACAGAAAGCGCTTAACGCATATTAAAGACCTGTACCGGGCGTCGAACCAAAATACGAGCCTGATACCTATATTTTCTAACTCATTTTCATTTTCATTTTTCCTTAATAATTTCAGAAAATAATTTAGCAGAAAAATTCTTTTACCGGGTTCTGGAACTTGGATTTCGACTCCGGGCACATGCCCGAGTCCCATATTTTCTGCGGACCCTCCGGGACCTTCAAATCACGGATCCGGTTCCGTTTACCTAAATTGTTGACCAAAGTCAACTATATCAATATTAATATCAAAATTCTTCAAATGTTTAACAGAATTCACATATTTTAACATAAAATTTTTTTGGCTTCGCGCCAGGACTGTGCGCGCAAATTGAGGCAACTAAAAGCAAGGTTTACAAGGCCCCGAAAGTACGGAAAAAGGGAAAAATACGGTAATGAACCTTTGAGTCATCACACAAAGCTTCTTCATCTCCACTCTGCTGCAGCAATTGATCATCCTTCCGATAGTCTTCAATGACAAAACAACAGCATAGGAACCCTCCAAAAATTTCCATAGCAACTTGATGCATCCCTTGCAGGTGTTCCTCCATCACGAAACCATCTCTTGCAGTAACAGATATATCACCTATCACAAGCAGTTTAAGATGTCAACAGAAGATAAATCATGGTCAAATTACAAAATGATACCAGTGTTCCATTTTTCACCCACTCCCTCCTAATGAGATACAGCAACAAAGTCTCACACATATTACTTGATAGACTTTTTCCCTTTTTGTCTATTGTAAAACTTGACTTATTTTTAGCTCATGAATAATAGTAAAATTTGATATTTCTTAGAAATTTGTTCAATTGTATTTCAAATATCTACAAGGTCAGGGTTTAATAGTTATCTTCAAATCATAAATACTTGTTTTTCAATTACAACCCAAAATTAAAATTGTCAAATGTATCTTGAGGTTGTTCTAGTTCGGATGAAGATTTGACTTTTTCAAAGGAAGCTGAATAAGAGGATCATATCGCATCCAAAAGCTAACTAGGAAACATTATTTTATTGTGCGACTCATAGGCCGTTGAATTGTTAGCTTCAATGAGAATCCCGGGATCTGCAGGACATAGAGTGCAAACACATACAGAGCCTGAAAGCAACAGTTAAAAGTCACAAAAAGTGACAAGAATGTGAAAGAGGAATAGAGTGTTTGCAAAATAATATAACAAGAACGTCCATCCCTATTGCACTCACCAAGAAGGAATAAATAACAATTGATATGTACCTGTAAAAATGCATAGAAGGCAACTGATAGAAGGAAGAAAATATTTGTAGCCACAGTCTGCACACAACAATTTGGAGCAATGAGTACACAAGCCTCAAGTTGTATAAGAACAAAAAATGATATTAGCTAAGTATAAAGGCCGATAAAATATGATGTCATTAATCATCAGCAAGGATTGCACTTTCCATAAGAACTTTAAGGTAAAACTTGGCATTCAGAGACTTGGGAAATGGGAAAAAGAGTACAGAAGAAAGAAATGCGCGATGATCAAGACAACAAAAAACCAATTAAGTACTGTACTTTGTCAGATAGACGGCAAAAAATGATATTAGGTGAAACTAGGATTCAGATAAACACAGTTGCATTAGCCAACCCAATGAACGTGATTCAGAGTTAAAACCTTTTACAGTATGTTGAAGAGTTTGTCTAACAAGGAACTTGATGAAGAAGATATGCATTATTGCATTTAGACTAATAGAAAGGTTCACAGAAGTTCTAATCTTGTTACAAAGCAAGGTAATCACCATAAACTCTTAAACTTGTCAAAGAAAAAAAATAGCTCCAATAGTAAAGAAAATAGCTCTAATAGTAAAGAAACCCGTCAAATAAATTTTCTAACACAAACTAAAACTCGACGCCTTTGCTCCAAATTCACAACAGACCCAAAACCAACATAAAAATTCAGATGAAGAAAACCGAAATTAAATGTAAATCAAGTCAGATTCCTCCTCCAAAGGGAAAGATCGCATTTTTTTGGAGATTGATAGACACTAGTAGATATCTTAGTAAATCAAAACTAAAAATTATGCAAATGCCAAATCTAAAACGAAAAAGTAACTGGGGCATCACTCAAAAAGGAAATGTAAAGAGATCAAAGTGCAGTTGACTAAAGAAACAATCAGCAAATGCCAACAAATCACTCTACCATCAAAACAAAACTCTTACTTTAAAGACCCAAAAGAGACCTAATAACACTAATTTATGACTCAAGGAATCTATTTATTGAGGAAAAATTTGTGCAAATTAATTATGGAAAAAATCATTATAAAAATGGGAGAAGAAAGTTTTAGACTCATGGACTCTATTTATTTTGGCGTAAATCCTTCCAAACTCAATATAGTCCTGACGGCCCAAATCATTTTTTCATCAAACCCAAATCTTACTTTCAATCTCTGTTAGCAAACACAAATTAATCTCTCTTTATCATATTTCAATTTTTTTTCATCTCAAATAACACATGAAGCAACACTTGCTTTTAATATAAATGAGGTAGAACAAAGAAGTGAAAAATTAGAAAAGAATAATAGAAGAGGACAGGAGTCTGAACATTGAACAGTAAAATTAAAAAAAAAATAGCAGAACTCTAAAAAACAAGGCAGGATAGAAAAGAAGAACTGAAAAAGATAGAAAGGAAGAAGAGAAAAGATGAGAGGAGTCAAACAGTAGAAGAGAAAATCAGAAGAGGAAAGGAAGAGAAGAAGAGAAACTTAACTGAGAGAAGACAAGAACTGAAGGCTTGCAGCAGTTGAGAGAAGAAGAGAGTCGTCGCAGCAGAGAAGCAGATGTGTTTGGAAGAAATGCCGCAAGTGTATCCGCATTTTTTTATTTTAAAAACCCTAGACAGCCGATGGATCTCGCTTTTTTTTCATCGCCTCTATTGTTGCTTTTATTGCCTGAAGCGTGCGCTTATTTACAGATGTTGCGCTTCAGGCAGAAAAGCATAGACCCCTCACTTTAGGTTCTTTTTGTAGTCCCTTTCCTCACTTCTTTTATTGTCTTGCTCCCTAGTCATTTTCACTCTTACTTTTTTGTCCCCCTATCTTAGGGGATACCTTTAGCTAAATATACCTACCTATCTCTATGTACTAGGTGGATCCTTGTGACGTCCCGACCCGTCGTCTCATGTGTTTTTGCCCCATTTCCCCCATATTATTTTGTTCTATATTTCAATATCAGTATTTGAGTTGATCAGATAGAATTGAATTGGTTTTAGTTGGAAATGAGGTACATAGTCTCTTAGAAGGAAGCTTGTTTTGGAAAAGTCAACCGGAAGTTGACTATATAGTTAGATGGCTCAGATGTAAATTCCGGTGGTTTGGTTAGCTTTGGGGGATGATTTGTGACTTAGGAGCGCGATCAGAATTGAATTCGCAGGTCCAGTGTAGAGTAAGGCTTGAATTGGAAAAGTTTGAGTTTTTGCGAATTTCAGGTAATAGGTGAGATTTTGAACCAAGGGCCGGAACGGAATTCCCAGAGTTGCTGTAGTTTCGTTGGGTGATTTTGGATATGTGTGCAAATTTTTAGGTCATTCCGACATTGTTTGGTCAGGTTTTTGATCGAAAGTGCATTTCGAAAGTTCTTGAAGAACTTAGGCTTTGATTTAGTGAAATTTGATGATTTTGATGTTAACGATGGTGATTTGATGATTCGGGCTAGTTTGAATAAAGTAATAGATCATATCTGTGCTTTTGGTTGAGGTCCCGGGGGCCTCGGGGTGATTTCGGGTGGTTAAACGGATGATTCGGAGTTTGTTGCAGGTTTGAAGTTTTGTTGGTTCTGTCATTTTCGCATCTGCGGAAAAAGGACCGCATAAGCGGTTCCGCAGATGCGGCGTAATGATCGTAGAAGCGGGCCTTGAAGGCCTGGGCAATTTCCGCAGAAGGGGATGGGTTTCCGCAAAAGTGGGAATCGCAGATGTGATTTTGGACCGCAGAAGCGGTTTGGGAATTTTTGGGGTAAACTGCAGAAGCGGTTGAGGAACCGCAATAGCAGTGACCGCAGAAGCGGTAGTTGAAGCGCAGAAGTGAAAAGGGTCTGGGCAGAATAATATTAAGTCCCCTTCACGAATTTTGAAGGAGAAAACATTTGGGGCTTCGGACTTAGGAGATTTTTGGATGATTTTGAAGAGGGCTTCGAGAGTTTTCATCAGGTATGGATTCTTGGTCTTAGATTATGTTATTATGGTGTAAAAACATGGATTAACACTGAAAATCCAAGGGAATTAAGGTTAAAAATGAAGGTTAGGGCTTGAAAATTTAAAGAGTATAAACTAGTGATTTGAGGGGTCAAAAGGACTCTGATTTTTGTGAATTTGTATGTATGAACTCGTGGCGAGATAAGGAAGCCGGTGATACTAATTTTATAATTTTTTGAGACGTGTCCTCGGGGCTCGGGTTTTGCAAATTTCGAGATTCTTGATATTTTTCGATTGTTTTTGAGTGGGTGGTGTTCCCTTAACATATTGTAATATATTTGCTCTGGTTTTGGTTAGATTCGATGCGCGTGGAGGCCAATTTGAGGGTCAAGGGCATCGCGACCGAGGAATTTCACCAGTTCGAGGTGAGTAATGATTTTAAATGATGTCCTGAGGGTTTGAAACCACGGAGTTGCACAACGTAGTGCTATGTTGAGATGAAACACGTGATTTATGATGAGCGCAGAGTCATTTACTATGAGGGATTGTGACTTGATCCCTCCCGGTTGATATTTTACCGCGTATTTGATAAAGACTTGATGTTTTTCACTATGATTTGGGCTTATTGCCATACTTGGGCTTCGTGCCGACTTTTTGAAATCCTTTGTAAACTTCCATCATTGTTTTTCCTCTCTAATTGAAATATTACTTGAACTCGGTCCAACTGAATTATTCTATTTCATGAACTCAGCTACATTTATACTCCACTTGAGATTTAAATGATATTTTTAATGTTGTTTCAGCTGAGCACCATTGTTTTACTGATGCCCAAGGGGCGTCTGATTATTTTCTGGACTAATTGAGGCCGAGGGCCATATGTGAGGATATGTCGAGTGATGTGAGGAGGCTTTCTGGCCTCGAGTGATTGGTGAGGAGGCTTTCAGGCTTCGAGTGTATTATGAGCTGGCTTTCAGGCCTCACAATGATATTGCTCAGGCCTTCAAGCCTTATTGATAGCGCTTGGGCTTTAGGATGCCCTCTGGAGTCTGTACACACCCCCAGTGAGCGCAGGGTACCCAGGTGAGTTGGGAGTGGGCCCGAGAGGCCGATGTTGTTTTTTGTGAGTTGGGAGTGAGCCCGAGAGGCTGATGTTGTGTGTTGGTGAGTTGGGAGTGAGCTCGTGGGGCTGATACTATATTGAAAATTTGAAATTGAGCCCGAGGGGCAAGTTTTTGATTATTCCTTACTTGTTGAAATTAAGTGTCTTCACTGTTTGTTTTTAAAGAGTATCATATGTTACTTCACAGTTTTATTGCGTAACTGATTTTACAGCTTGAGGTAGCGTTATTTGTTCTTTTATGAGATTTCATGCTTTCAGTCATTATTTACTTTTATTACTCATTGAGTTGGAGTACTCACTTTACTCCCTGCACCTCGTATTCAGATGCAGGTAATTGTTCACCCGGTAGCGAGTTGAGCTAATTGAAGGTATTGCTATTGTAGCTGAGCAAGGTGACCACCAGCGTTCGCGGTACCGGACTTTTCTTTTGGATTCCAGATTTCCTTTTATATGTACTTGGCCCTGTAGTTATGTTCCTACTTCTTAGATGCTCATGGCTTATGACACCCCGGTCGGGCTGTGTGGGGTTGTATATATTGTTAACAAATGTCATTTAGGCATATTTGGCTATTCATTATGTTAATTATTTTGATAAGAGGTTAATTGGGTTACTTGGCTGGCCTTGTCATCACGAGAGACGCGCCATCACGACCGGGTTGGAAATTGGGTCGTGACAAGTTGGTATCAGAGCCTCGGTTAGTAGGTCTCACGAGTCATGAGCAGGTTTAGTAGAGTCTCGCAGATCGGTACGGAGACATCTGTATTTATCCTCGAGAGGCTGTAGAACCTTTTGGAAAACTTCACTTTCTTGGAATTCTTATCGTGCGTACTTGATTCAGTTGGATATATAACTCTTGATATTCCTTCCACACGTCTGTATGCGCACATGAGCGCTCAGTAGTATATAAGCCTTTATGGCTTGTGATTTCCCTGATCGGGGGGGGGGGGGGGGGGGGG
>MU707848.1:12077-29512 GCA_026770625.1 Nicotiana glauca
CTTATGGCTTGAGCACCAAGGTGCTAATTTTGTGAGCTGGTGTTAGGAACTTATACGTTCTGTATTTTCCCTAATTATGGGAATGGCGGCTGGATAGCTATGTAATGAGTATATTGGTACTGTGTAATGTTTCTATATGACTTGGTAATGAAGAAGAAATCCGTAGGATAGTAAATGGACTGTTAAGTGATTCGATTTCCTATTGTGGCTTGATGTGTAGTTTGAGTTATGGGCACGTGAAGAATATTTTCGTATCTCCTAGTTGAAAAGTGAAGTACATTACGTGTGGCGATATGAGTTCAGACTCAGGAAGACTAAAAGGCTGCGTTATATGTATGACGGTGGAAGGTGTGCTGAAAAACTAAATTGAGGCGAAGCAGGTTGGGTATCCCCTGAGGAGTGTTCTTAAGGGGTATGATTATTATGTATATTGTTAGAAGATCTCATGTGTAATTGAAGGGTACGTGATTGTAAATTTGGGTCACTTTAGGGAGTGGATTCAGCTGATATGGGGAAGAATGAGAGGTTTGTAGAGGATTTCAGTATCCGAGGATCTGTGTTTTCGTAAACTAGTAGATGATTTGAGTTTAATCTCACTATAATATTATGGCATCATTAGATTAGTAGTATTATCGGTTATGAAATGTGTCCTGATAGATGGCTTCGAGCCAAGTCGGGGAGGTTGCTGTTGATTGCACGATTATGTGCTATGTTGGTTCCTTTTAGAGGTATGCTGGCGGATCAGTTCGGGTTGCATAAATTGAGCCGAGGATGGCACGAGTAAAGAAAAATTTTGACGAAGGTTACATGGTTCTTCGTAGGTGTGACAAAATAATAGGATGTCTTGAGATATTGCTGATAAAGAATGCTCAGTGTATAGAGAAGGAAGGTGTTCATTTGTATCGGAATAAGATCATGTCCTGCGGGGTCGAAGTACTAAGGAGCCATGGATGGTTATGTCTGTTTGATCGGGTAAATTGCAGTTGAATAATAGTGAATGGCTAGAGATAATGGTTCTAATGGGTTCAAAAGTATGCGTACGTCAATTGAGAGTTCTAAAGTTGCATATGGTGTTAGGAACTGAGTTTCATTAGAAGATTTCAATACTTGTGGTATATTATGTTAATTATGGTAATCAATGTATCCGCATCAAGAAAGTAAATAAAACAGAGTTAGATTCACATAGAGTTCTTCTGGGTAAGGTATTAAGGGATGTGGTGTTTCTGGAAACATTTGAGAGAGTAGTCAGTGGGGTGTGGCTCCTATCAGTGCGGTCTTATGCTTGGGTCTTGTGCGGTAAGCCTGGATTGAGGAATTGAGGTACTACAGTAAGGGGAATATCATGTTGAAGATGAACCAGAAGAAATTTAGATAAATAGAGTAGTTTGATAACTGACTGGATTGGCATGGCAAGGGTATGATTAATTCTGGGTGTGTATTCGAGGTAATGAGTTAGCACATGTAATTTTGCAGCAATGCTCTTGGGTTTTGATGACTTGCTTAGCGTGATTTGGTTAGAAGGATTCAGTAATGACAGTTTAGTTTGTACAAATGAAATTGGGAGAGTTCTTGTTGATTGCTGCCGTGGTAGAAGAGGTGCATCTTCTCCGAATATGAGAGGCATGAGATGTGTAAGGATTTTCTTCTAGATGAGATCTATGGAAGCTCGTGATTAGATAAGTTTCAGTTCAGGTCAGAAAGGAAATTCATAAAGCACTTAGGCAGTAGGTAGTCTCAGATAATCAAGGAAATGGTGTTGCTAATCATACTGATTTGACGAGGGTATATGTTTCAAAAATAGGGCAATGTGATTAAGTTGATGGCACTTCAGTACTGTTGCGACACTTTCTTACTAGATCGACTGCTGATATCTGAGTGTGTTTGATGGCACAGGAGAATTTTAGAATATCTTTCGAAGAATGATTGGGTACTCAAGGTGTAATACGTATTTATACTGCAAAAGTTGGGATCAGGTATAGTAATTCTTGTGCTATGTCGAGTTGGAGACTTGGAGTTCTCATGATCAGGCTATGTAGTGGTTGTGGATAGTGTATATTGGTACAGTTAGCGGCTATTGGGGGTTTGGAAGCCCGAGTGGATCTTTCTTTGCTTGGTATATTAGATTCTGGATATGATATTAGGGTGTAGGCTGGTTGTCTCAGTGTTGGGTTATTCTAGACTATCGTGCTATGGGGTCTGTCGGAAGAGGGCCATAGGTTGCGTGGCAAGGTGCATCGGACTATGTTCTAGCTGAATGGTTGTGTTCTAAAGACCAGCGGACGGCTGGGAATGGTTGCTTTCCTTAAATGGGCCTTTGTGGCGGATGTTAGTGTAGAGGTTTCTACCATTGATTCGGCTCCGGCAGGAGTTATACTAGTGGAAGGAGCAGCTTCAGGCTTCTTGGTATTGAGCTTGTTGGCTGGCCGATGTGGATACATATTTAGATTGAGATGGCTTGGTTGGCCCCGATATGTATTGATGAGGGACAGGTTGAATCTATCGTTATTGAGCCTCCTAGTGATCTGCTGAGATCTATGAGATGCTTTTTTGTGCTGTGAGGCGTCATGATTTTCTGATGGTGCTTGAGTTTTGTAGCTTATAACGCTATATGTAGATATTGTTATGCACTCGGTATTTTGTTATAATAAGCAAATTTGTCTCGATGTGCATCTCCCTATGTGAGATATTTGTGTGGATCAAGTGGCACGCCTCCACGAGTATGTTATCAGGATCGGGTTGCACGCCGCAACAATGTAAGGTTGAGAATAGTTTTCCCATATGTTATTTGGTATGTATTGCTTCACCATGGGGTGATGGATTGCTTGGCTTCAAACATCAATCTGTGCGTGGCTGTCTATTTTGAGCATAGCAACTTGAGGTGCTTCATGTGTAACGGTATTGGGATAAGATCGCGCATTGTAGCGAAGCTACGTGGAGATTAGACCCTTTTGGGTAGATACAGGTATTCCATTTCTATGATGTGGGATGGCGTCCCAGCCTTGGGTTGTGATGGTACCAAGGAGTTTGAGTTACAGATCTTTTGTTTGAGTCATTTGTCATGATTTGAGTATGTTCAGACCGCCCATCATTGGTGCGTGGATTATGCAAGTTATGGCTAAGGCCTTGAGGTGTCACATCACAAAATTAGTGCGTTGTATTTGAGGTAATCATTGGAGTCATTAATGAACACGAACAGATTTGGTTTCAGCTTGTCAGAAGATTAATATCAAGGTTCGGCTCGGAAATCTGTTATGGTATGTCACGACCTAAAATCCACTAAGGGTCGTGGTGGCGCCGGACACCTCTGTCAGGCCAGCCAACTAACTCATCAATTAATTCCTCTTTTAATATTTTTGAAAATCTACAGGCTTTCCTTCTATTTCACATATAATAAGATCATTTTTCCGAATTCAAACTTAAATAAAACCAATTGGTACAAAGATTTACCGAAAACATCCCAGAAACCCGGTGTCACAAGTGCCTGAGCAACTACTGATAAAGACAAAAAAAAATACAATACAGCATCCATCCGGAATACAATGGAAGAAAAGAAATACAGATTACTAGAAAGAACTTTTAAGAGCTACGGGCCGCCTTGCATACTGCAGCTCACCTAGTCCCCAATCGTCCGTGTTTCTGCGCCCAGTAGGCTGCTAATGCATCAAGTACCTGTGCAACAAAAATGAATAGAAGTATAATATGAGTACGTAATCAATGTGTACTCAGTAAGTATCCCACCTAATCCTGAAGAGGTAGAGACGAGATGGCCAATTTCGACACTCACTAAAGGTCAAATGGCAATATTCTATAAGTGCGGGGGAAATCATGGATTTATACAAAAGTTTAGGTTGTGAAATCAAAAAACAGGTGAACACCTCCAATAATAAATCAAGGGTTTATAAGGTTTATACTTTATTATTTCATCAGTTCATATAATCCACGTAGGGCCAATTCCACAATTACGAATTTCCATGTAATAAATAAACATGCGCAAATCACGCCGAGGTCGACGGCCCGCTCCAACAGAATGTAAATTGTGCACTGCCGAGGGTCGAGCAGCACGAACCATAGATGCATCTATTATCACCGAGGTGTTTGGCCCATTCCATAATTAAACACATATCCTGCTCGCGAATCATCCATGCGACGCAGGCACACATAAAGTACATGCCCAATCATTCACATAAGAACTTACCGGGAAATATTTATTCAAATAAAACCAATTCCCTTTTAACAATTTAAGAAATGAAGTTTAATTCTTTTAGAAATTTACTTACTAATTCGATGTGAGTTAAGCAATTCAAGGTACCAATGCATTCACAATTCATCCACGTATACATGCTTATGAGTCCTAACTACCCGGACAATAGCATAATAGTAGCTACGCACGGACTCTCATCACCTCGTGCATGCGTAGCCGCCACAAATAGGAGCACATAACCATTTTACTCACCTATGGGGTAAATTCCCCCTCACATGATTAGAAAGGAGACTCATCTTGCTCCGAAGACTCATAACTGGCATTCTACATCCTTCCGAAGACTTGCACCAACGCATAATGCTCCAAAACTAGACAACGATAATATAAATCCATTAATATATGCTCAACTATACCTTACAACTCAATTTATAACCATTCCAAACCCCGAATGAGACGTTGACCAAAATGCCCTCGGGCCCACGTGCCCGGAATCCGAAATTTTTTGAACATAAAAGTTACCCATGACCTTAGGAACTCAAATATATAATTTCCTCCTACTTCTATTCTCAAAATCGTGGCTAAAATCCAAGTTTTATAATTTTCTAGGTTTCCAACCCAAATTCCAATATTTACACTAATTCCCATGCTTAATCTCATACATGATCAATGTATTTAACTTATAATAGGTGGAAATAACTTACCTTAACATTGATGACGAGAATCCCCTCCTTGAAGCTCTCCAAAATAGCCCCAAGCCATGAGAATATGAGAGAAATGAACCAAATCACGACTTAAATTAAGCTTCTGCCTTCTGTCGTTTCCGCTTCTGCGGAATTATTACCGCTTATGCGGTTCCGCTTTTGCGGTCAAATATTTTCTCTTGTGATCACCAAGCTCCAGCCAATTTCCAATTTAGCGGAACCCAAACCGCATCAGCGGTCCCGCTTAAGCGGCCCAGAAACCGCTTCTGCGATTCCTTCCCAAGCCAGCCTTTCCGCTTCTACGACCTCTCCTCCGCAGATGCGGTCCCGCTTCTGCGGAGCCTTGACCGCATCTGCGATCCCCAAAGCCTTAGCCCAAAACTATTTCTGCGGTTATTTCCTCGCTTTTGCAGGGCCGCTTCTGCGGTCCCATTTCCGCAGAAGTGGAAGTACCAGATACCAGCAAACTCAGCTCTTCTAAAAATCCAATTTTTGATCCGTTAACCACCCGGAATCCACCCGAGGCCACCGGGACCCCAACCAATCATACCAATCAATCCCAAAACACATTACGGACCTGCTCGAGGCCTCAAATCATATCAAACAACGCCAAAATCATGGATTACACCTCAATTCAAGCTTTATGAATTTTGAAGGTTCCAATTTCTATTTCTGATGCCGAAACCTATCAAATCACGTCCGATTGACTTCAAATTTTGCACACAAGTCATATTTGACATAAGGACCTATTCCAACTTCCGGAATTTGATTCCAGCCTAAATATCAAAAAGTCAACCCCCCAGTCAAACTCTCCAAAAACCTTCAACTTTCTATCTTTAGCCAAAGGGCTTCAAAATGGTCTACGGACCTCCGAATTCACTTCTGATTGCGCCCCCAACTCCAGAATCACTATACGGAGCTATTAACAGTCTTGGAATTCCAAATAGATGTTGATAACACTGAAATGCACTTCAAACCAAACTTATGAAATTTCTTCTAAAATGCCAACTTCCACAACAGGTGCCAAAATGCTCCCAGGTTATCCAAATCCCAATCCGGGCATACGCCCAAGTCCGAAATCATAATTCGAACCTGCTGGAACCTTCAGATCCTGATTTCGAGGTCGTTTACTCAAAATTCCAATCCTAGCTCATTCTTTCAACTTTAAGCTTCTGAAATGAGAATTCTCTTCCCAAATCAACTCTGGACTTCTCGAAATTTAATTCCGACCATGCGTACAAGTCATAATACCTAAAATGAAGCTGCTCATGGCCTCTGAGTGCTAAATGGAGCGCTATTACTCAAAACGACCGGTCGGGTCGTTACATGGTAGTAGCCAATAGAGGAGTAACTTCATGAATGGTTGATCTGAGAAATTGATTCAATTTATTGCGTGTTTCATTATTCATTGGTAGTATATGAAAGTTCTAGAATAAGAACTTTTTTGATAAGAGGTTTTTCCACTGGTATTCGGGTGTTGTGGGAAAATGCTGTGAATAGAAGTTATCGCTTCGAGTGTATGGGTTATGTAGTATATCATTTGGTTGCACCTTAGATTGCAGCTGCGGGTTATCACAGCTGGTTCGGGTTTATTCTGGGTATGAATTCGGAAGGTGCTATGTAGTTCTATGGTCTATGGTCTAAATCAACTGTGAAATTTCAATTGTGTTGTATTATCGGATCAATGTAAGATAAGGTGACGTGGGATCACCCCGGGTATATGCTTGGTAAGGTCATTCAGCTATTTGTTGGCTTCTAGTACAAGTCTGGGTAAGCTCGAGGACGAGCGATTGTTTAAGTTAGAGAGGATGTGATGACCCGACCCGTCAGCTCATGTGTTTCCGCCCCATTTCCCCATATTATGTTGTTCTATGTTTCAATATCAGTATTTGAGTTGATCGAATATAATTGAATTGGTTTTAGTTGGAAATGAGGCACATAGTCTCTTAAAAGGAAGCTTGTTTTGGAAAAGTCAACCGGAAGTTGACTATATAGTTAGAAGGCTCAGATGTGAATTCCGGTGGTCTGGTTAGCTTCGGGGGATGATTTTTGACTTAGGAGCGCGATCGGAATTGAATTTGGAGGTCCGGTGTAAAGTTAGGCTTCAATTGGCGAAGTTTGAGTTTTGGAAAATTCTGGTTGATAGGTGAGATTTTGAACAGAGGGTCGGAATGGAATTCCGAGAGTTGCTACAGCTTTGTTAGGTGATTTTGGATATGTGTGCAACTTTTCAGGTCATTCGGATATTGTTTAGTCGGGTTTTTGATCGAAAGTGCATTTTGGAAGTTTTTGAAGAACTTAGGCTTTGATTTGGTGAAATTTGATGATTTTGATGTTAACGATGGTGATTTGATGATTCGAGCAAGTTTGAATAAAGTAGTAGATCATATTTGTGCTTTTGGTTGAGGTCCTGGGGGCCTCGGGGTGATTTCGGGTGGTTAAACGGATGATTCGGAGTTTGTTGCAGGTTTGAAGTTTTGATGGTCCTGTCATTTCTGCATCTGTGGAAAAAGGAACGCATAAGCGGTTTTAGCAGATGCAGCGTAATGCTCGCAGAAGCGGGCCTTGAAGGCCTGGTCAATTTTTGCAGTAGCGGAGGGGTTTCCGCAAAAGCGGGAATCGCAGATGCGATTTTGGACTGCAGAAGCGGTCTGGGCATTTTTGGGATAAACCGCAGAAGCGGTTGAGGAACCGCAAAAGCAGTGACTGCAGAAGCGGTAGTTGAAGTGCATAAGGGAAAAGGGTCTAGGCAAAACAATATTAAGTCCCCTTCACGAATTTTGAAGGAGAAAACATTTGGGGCTTCAGACTTAGGAGATTTTTGGATGATTTTGAAGAGGGTTTCGAGAGATTTCATCAGGTATGGATTCTTGGGGTTAGATTATGTTATTATGGTGTAAAAACATGGATTAACAGTGAAAATCCAGGGGAATTAAGGTTGAAAAATGAGGTTAGGGCTTCAAAATTTAAAGAGTATAAACTAGTGATTTGAGGGGTTAAACGGACTCCGATCTTTGTGAATTTGGTATGTATGAACTCGTGGCAAGATAAGGAAGCCGGTGATATTAATTTTATAATTTTTCAAGATGTGGGCCCGGGGCTCGGGTTTTGCAAATTTCGAGTTTCTTGATATTTTTCGATTGTTTTCGAGTGGGTGGTGTTCCCTTAGCATATTGTAATGTATTCGCTCTGATTTTGGTTAGATTCGACGTGTGTGGAGGCCAATTTGAGGGGCAAGGGCGTCGTGAGAGAGGAATTTCACCAGTTCGAGGTGAGTAATAATTTTAAATGATGTCCTGAGGGTTTGAAACCCCGGAGTTGCACAACATAGTTCTATGTTGAGATGAAACACGCGCTGTATGACGAGCGTAGAGTCATCTACTATTGGGGATTGTGACTTGATCCATCCTGGTTGATATTTTACCGCGTATTGATAAAGACTTGATGTTTTTCACTATGATTTGGGCTTATTTCCATACTTGGGCTTCGTGCTGACTATTTGAAATCCTTTGTAAATTACCATCATTGTTTTTCCTCACTAATTGAAATATTAATTGAACTCGGTGCAAATGAATTATACTGTTTCACGAACTCTACTACATTTATACTCCTCTTGAGATTTAAATGGTATTTTTAATGTTGTTTGAGCTGAGCACCATTGTTTTACTGATGCCCAAGGGGCTTCTGATTATTTTTTGGACTGATTGAGGCCGAGGGCCATAAGTGAGGATATGTCGAGTGATGTGAGGAGGCTTTCAGGCCTCGAGTGATTGGTGAGGAGGCTTTCAGGCCTCGAGTGTATTATGAGCAGGCTTTCAGGCCTCGAGTGATTGGTGAGGAGGCTTTCAGGCCTCGAGTGTATTATGAGCAGGCTTTCAGGCCTCGCATTTATATTGTTCAGGCTTTCAGGCCTTATTGATAGCGCTTGGGCTGTAGGAGCCCCTCCGGACTCTGTACACACCCGCGGTGAGCGCAGGGTAACCAGGTGAGTTGGGAGTGGGCCCGAGAGGCCGATGTTGTGTTTTTTGAGTTGGGAGAGAGCCCGAAAGGCTATTGTTGTGTGTTGGTGAGTTGGGAGTGAGCCCATGGGACTGATACTGTATTGAAAATTTGATATTGAGCCCGAGTGGCAAGTTTCTGATAATTCCTTACTTGTTGAAATTAAGTGTCTTTACTGCTTTTTTAAAGAGAATCATCTGTTACTTCATAGTTTTATTGAGTAACTGATTTTACTTCTTGAGATAGCGTTATGTGCCTTTATGAGATTTCATGCTTTCAGTCATTATTTATTTTTATTACTCATTCAGTTGGAGTACTCACTTTACTCCCTGCACCTTGTGTGCAGGTGCAAGTAATTATTCACCCGGTAGTGGGTTTGAGATGATTGAAGGTATTGCTATTGTAGCTGAGCAAGGTGACCGCTAGCGTTCGCGGCACCGGACTTATCTTTTGGATTCCAGATTTCCTTTTATATGTACTTGGCCTTGTAGTTGTGTTCCTACTTCTTAGATGCTCGTGGCTTGTGACACACCGATCGGGCTGTTTGGGGTTGTATATATTGTTAACAAATGTCATTTAGCAATATTTGGCTATTTATTATGTTAATTATTTTGATAAGAGGTTAATTGGGTTACTTGGCTGGCCTTGTCATCACGAGAGGCGCCATCACGACCGGGTTGGAAATTGGGTCGTGACAATCCTACCTCATTATTGGAGAGATACTACAAAATGGTAAAAGAGTGAAGGGAATATTCTTTTGGATAGGTAAAAATGGTTGTGATCATGTGTGTCCAAGTGTATGTAGATTATGTGTGCAAGTGTATGAAAATTGGATAAAAGTGAAGAAAGATACTAATGAAAACTAGAAGACAAAATTAAACAAATAAAATATACCACGCTAATATTTTGGACTAGACAAAATCTAAGAAACTGCAAAGGAAAACTACAAAAAGCTAGCTTGTCAAATTAGAAGAAAATATATTATTTTTGTGCATTTTTCTTCTTTTTTTAGCAATTTAGAACAATACTTATATTCTAAAAATATGACATTTTTTGTCTTTTTCTAAATTTTCTTAGGTAAAACTTACATAAAGGTAAAACAAAAGGTAAAAATATCAAAATTTAACTTTAAAAATATCCACATACTAAAAAGTAGTAAAATATTTAAGTACGGTCAAAAATTAGATATTTACACTTTGTTTTCATATGAAATTCAAATAAGTATTATCCTTCTATATTTTTATGCCATTTTTTGTTATGTGCATAGTTATTGTATTAATCATCATGTTATATTATAAGGGTGAAACCCAACGTTGAGAATTGAATTACCAAAATACCGATCAAAAGTTGATGACCATTTTACCTAAATTCTACTCCTATGACAATTGTACAAAAATGTAATTATACATTCTAATACTACTTAAATACATTCTACTCCTATTTTACCCTTTACTTAAATACCACTTTTTCTATAACATAGTTGTAGCAAAAAGTAAAATTACCTTCCAATAAATAATCAATAAGGTTGTACTACATAATGAACAAGATGAATGGGAAGTGACTCACGTTGAATTTTTTGTATCAGCCAAGAACTTAATGCAGTATATTAACTGTTTTGAAAGAACTTTCATTTTCCAATATTTATTATAAATAATGGTTCAGATTCTTCAGACTGTTATTGCCTATTTACTACATATTCCACCATTTTCAGCTTTCTCTATTTTGTGGTATGGTGATGCTTCTCTTTGTTTATTCAGCATGCGCTAGGCACTCTTTAATCTTCCTCTCTAGCTCTTTATATTTTAATGTCCTTATCTTATCTGCATATTTGTACGTGTGTGCTTGCGGTATTCTCAGTGGGCTTTTGGGTTTGGTAAGAATAGAAATTTACAAACCGGGGGTCGAAAGGTTGTCATGGTTTATGTTAAATGAGTTTTTTGTTAATTATTTTATGCAGTTAATTTTAATTCTCTACTTGGGGTTCCGACGAGTACTTGAAGTCTAGAAAGGTGTTTGTTTCTTACCTTAAACTAGTTGCATTAATTAATATTATAATTTACTCCTTCCGGTCCCCAATAAGTGATTAATTTAATTTTTTATTTTGGTCCAAAATAAGTGTGCATTTATATAATCAAGAAATGATTCAATTTATTTTTATAAAATTACCGTTATGTACATATCCCTAAAAAAATTTCTTACTCTTCACTTTAAATATTTAATTAAGGGTAGTATAGTCATACTAGGTATTTTTATATAGATTTTTATATTTTTTTAATGGGCGTGCCAACAGTAAATTGGACCTCATATGAAGATAAATTCATATTTTATTTTGCTAAACTATGAGACTGTGTTCAACCTCGTATGAAGATAAATTCATTCAAATTTTAACATAAAAGGACCAATATTATCACTTTTAACAGTGGTATAATTTTTCTTCCGGAAAATGCCTAAAAATGCCACTTAACTTTTAGAAATGGCCAATCCATGCCATCCGTTAAAAAAATGCTCATTTCATGCCACTGCCATTAAAAAAATTGCACATCCATTCCATTATTGAATTGACTACCGAATCAATGAGTTGGAACTCATTTCATTGACTACCGTATTCTTGCTAATTTTGCAATTATTTCGTGGTAAATTATATACTAGTGATTTGGCTAACAATGATAGATAGGAATGATGGCCTAAGGGCCAGCATGCATGTCCATCAATCTTTGCCTAGAAAATAGATGCCGAAGAAGTTTGTTTATATAGATTTTGCAAATTATGTACTCATATTCGGACATTAAAGGGAATGAGATCTTTTAAGTTTTAATTAACAAAAGAAAAAATAAAAAAATTATGATCTTTGAAACATTTAGGGTTAGCGTATGATATACGTGTACTATTTTTGTACTTCTAAAATTTTGTCCTACTCCCAAAATAATATTTAGTTAGATAAAATTTCCTCATTCATTGTTGTAACGACCCAACCGGTCGTTTCGAGCTCTAACGCATCGTTCAGCATTTGGAAGTCATGAATAGCTTCATTTCAAGTATATTGACTTGTGTGTATGGTCAGAGTTGAATTTCAGGAATTTCATAGTCAAATTCGAAAGAACATTTTTATTGCGGTAGCCTTAAGTTGAAGAAAATGGCTAAGATTAGAATTTTGAGTAAACGATCTCGAAATCGAGATCTGGAAGTTCCAGCAGGTTTGTATCATGATTTTGGACTTGGGCGTATGTCCGTATTTAGTTTTGGATAACCCGTGAGCATTTCGGCGTATATTGTGGAAGTAGGTATTTTTGAAGAATTTCATAAATTTATGTTGGAAGGCATTACAGTGTTATAGATGTCCGTTTGCGATTTCGAGTCTGGGAATAGCTTCGTATGACGATTCTGGAGTTGGGAGAGCGATCGAAAGTGAATTCAGATGTCCGGAGGCCATTTTGAAGTCATTTGGCTAAATATAGAAATTTGAAGGTTTTTGATAAAATTCGACCGGAAGTGAAAATTTTGATATCTGTCACGACCCAAAATTCACTACGGGTCGTGGTGGCGCCGGACACTGCTGTCAGGCCAGCCAGGTCAAATATTAAATTAAATCTCGTTTAACACTTTTGAAAAACAGGATTTTTCCTTCATTATTTAAAAATTTTTTTTAGAATATATTTTCGAATCGAATTTAAAAGTTAAGCAATTAATACAATGCTTCGAACCATCCCAGAACCTGGAATCACATGTGCATGAGCATCTATTGACAAGAGAAATAACATACAACATCCGTGCGGAATACAATGGACGGAAAGTAAATACAATACAAAGGAAGGGACTACTCTAGCTGCGACCGTCTCGAATGATGCAACTCACTTAGTCCCAGCGTCATCTATGCAGCTACGCCCAGTAGGTTGCTAGAGGTGTATATATACCTGTGCAACAAAAATGCACTGAAGTGTAGTATGAGTACGTAATCAACGTATACTCAGTGAGTGTCCCGCCTAATCCCGAAGGGGTAGAGACGAGATGGTCAACTTTGACACACTCTAATGGTCCAACAGTTATTTATTCTCAATATATATATCAACAGCGGATTTATTATCTAACATGGTTTTATCCAAATAGAGAAAATAAGTAAACACTTAATTCCTTCTTAGGAATTTTCCAAGGATTCTTTTCATTTTTAACAATATGATCTCGAGCCATAGTGAGGCATGTAACAGCCTAAATAAATCCAGGCAGCAATATAAGCATGCGCAAATCATACTGAGGCGACGACCCGATCCAATAAAAATAAATGTGCACTTACCGAGGCTCGACGGCACGCCTATAGATGTATCTATTAATCTGCTGAGGCGTTCGGCCCATTCCAAAATAAACACATACAGAGAAGCAGTCAGTCACGAAGTCCACATAGAGAAATTATCCAATGAAGGTCAATTTTCTTTAATAGTTTGAGAAAACGAATCTTAAGTCTATTAGAAAATCCAATTATTAATTTAATGTGATTTAAGCAATTCAAGCCATCAATGATTTCACAATTTAATCTACATATAACACGCTTTTGGGTCCTAGACTATCCGGACAATAGCATAATAGTAGCTACGCATGGACTCTCGTCACCTCGTGTGTACGTAGTCCCCACAACTAGGAGCACACAACCAATTTAACTCACTTATGGGGCAAATTTCCCCTCACAAGATTAGAAAGGAAACTCACTCGCTCCGAAGACTCGCAATCGACATTCTACATCCTTCCGAAAGCTTGAACCAACACACATTGCACCCAAACTAGCCAATTAATGATAAACTAATGAGAATATACTCAAATACTTGTTAACAATTCAGATTATACAATTTCCCAACTCCTTTTAGTGAAATGACCAAAATAACCTCGGTCCCACATGCCCGGAATCCAAAATTTCTCAAAGAAAAAGGTTACCCATGACCTTAGGAACTCAAATATATGATTTTCTCCTAGTTCCATACTCAAAATCGTGGCTAAAATCCAAGACTATAATTTTCTAGGTTTCCAACTAAAACCCCAATATTTACTCTAATTCTCATGCCCTAATCCATACTTAATCAATGTATTTAGCTCATAATGGGTGGGAATAACTTACCTTAACATTGTTGATGAAGACCCTCCTTTGAACCTCCAAAAATCGCCAAATGAAGTGAAGAAAATGAGTGGAATGAACACATCCCGACTTTAAAATAACCTCTCTGCCTTCAGCAATTTTCGCTTCTGCGAAGAAATTTCCGCTTCTGCGGATGTCGCTTCTGCGACTTTCTAACCGCATCTGCGGTTTTGGGCTTGAGGAGGCTGACCGCTTAAGCGGAACCGCTTCTGCGGTCTCGGGGCCGCTTTTGCGATTTTCCCTTGGGCCTGGCCCCTTCCGCTTTTGCGAGATTTTGACCGCATCTGCGGTCCCGCTTCTGCGGTCCAAGAGCCGCAGATGCGGTTATGACAGAAGCAGCATCCTTCACCCTTCCAAAATTCTATTTTTTGACCCGTTAACCACCAGGAATCCACCCGAGGCCCCCAGGACTTCAACCAATCATACCAACCAATCCCAAAATACATTACGGACCTGCTCGAGGCCTCACATCATATCAAAAAACACCAAAATCACGAATTACACCTCAATTCAAGCTTTATGAATATTGAAGTTTCCAACTTATATTTCCGATGCCGAAACCTATCAAATCACGTCCGATTGACTTCAAATTTTGCACACAAGTCATATTTGACATTACGGACCTACTCCAACTTCCGGAATTTGATTCCGACCCCGATATCAAAAGGTCAACCCCCGGTCAAACTCTCCAAAAACCTTCAACTTTCTATCTTTAGCCAAATAGCTTCAAAATGGTCTACGGACCTCCGAATTCACTTCCGATCGCGCTCCCAACTCCAGAATCACTATACGACGCTACTCCAAGTCTCGGAATTCCAAACGGAATTTGATAACACCGATATGTACTTCAAACCAAACTTGTGAAATTTCTTCTAAAATACTAACTTCCACAATAGGCGTCAAAATGCCCAAGGGTTATCCGAAACCCACTCCGGGCATATGCCAAAGTCCGAAATCATCATACGAACCTGCTGGAACCTTGAGATCCCGATTCCGAGGTCGTTTACTCAAAATTCCAATCCTAGTTCATTCTTTCAACTTTAAGTTTTCGAAATGAGACTTCTCTTCCCAATTCAACTCTGGACTTCTCGAAATTCAATTCCGACCATGCGTGCAAGTCATAATACCTGAAATGAATTTGTTCATGGCCTCCACTACTGAACGAAGCGCTAGTATTCAAAACGACTGGTCGGGTCGTTGCATTCTCTCCCACTTAAACATACGTTCGTCCTCGAACGTGCTGAGAACTGTACTGGAGTAGTCTGAAATCACTGTTTAGCACCTCACACGCCTTCCCGTGCTACCACAACTTAGCTGAGCACATAAGCTCGTTAAATTCTGAAAAACGGTTCCCTTTTACTCAAGCAAATAGGCCTTAGATCCCGATTCCAACATCCGGAATCCTATGCTAGGCCCGCTTCCAACATACGATCGCCATATCAATCACTACACGCTGTGCTCAAACATAGCGGCATCACTTTGCCGAATTCTTACTTTGCAACACTAAATCCACAGGATCACAATAATATTCTCTGACCAACTTAGCCAAAATCCACTGATTCGATGCTCCCACTGCACCCCCTGACATAAACAGGTCTTACTCCAACCTTTACCATACCGCTACGATGGAAGAAATGTACCGACATTCATAATCAATCGCCGAGTCAACAGAACATTAGGTCTACACTCTTGACAAGGCCCTTACCTCATTCTAAACCCAATAATGGTCTTATTTCCGTAACACACCTCGTATAACTAGATTGCACAGAATCCTAGATCAAGGGATCTCGTCTCATCCGATACAACTGCTCAGGCAATAAGCCACCCCTAAATCATTAAAATCTCATATGATGCTACCATGCGCCAATAGGCCACCAATCTGAACACAACACAAACAGGAAATCGAATTCTGGAAGGAATCATCTAAACCACGCACTAATACGGACTTTTCCTAGAAAGATAGGAAGCAAAACACATAAAGGAATAGCACATGGAGAACTAGACTCGACATCACACTGTTGCGGTGCGCAACCTGATCCAAATAACATACCCATGGAGGTGTGCCACCCGATCCATAAATATATCTCACAGAAGGAGATTGCACTTTGAGCTAAATCTGCTCATTACAACAAAACATCAAATTTCGATCGCAAACACGTTAAGTGCATAATACCATCCCTGAGGAAACATATAGCGCTATAGGCTACGAAGCTCAAGAACAACTGAGGTGCGATATATGACATAAATCTCGAAGTTATCCTGCTCATAACACATCATTTCTACGCGGATTCTCAACACGCAAGCAATTTTTCTCAAGCCGTCTCACAACTCATACGGCGCAATACATCATTACCTGGAATAGCTGATGGCAAAATAACACCCCACCGTTCCTTCATAGGGAACGCTCGCTGAAACGAACACAACTGGCCTGATATAAAGCCCTGTTCACATATATAAATTGATACATCTATCTTAAGCTGATTTCTGATTGCACCAACTTGGGGAATAACCTTTCAAAGGTTCATAGTAACTCTCTTTTCCTCATGACACATAAGAACAACTGTCATAACCGGAGCAACCTCCCCAGTTCATAACCCAATAAACAAAGTGCCCTCCAGGCATAGTTTCTCAAACAAATGTTATTGCCACAATCCTCATACTTGCTTAAATCTTTAGTCAATCAAGTGACTACATGCCACACTTACACAATCATCCCATGGGACACGCTCCCACAATCTTTTGGAATAAATATCGAGTCTGCTCATTTCCAACCATCGGTCGCATTAACGATGAAAAGCGATCAAGAATCCCTAACCAGGATACAAAGCCTTTTTCACAAAACATCGATCTCCGATGACTCTGAAGCCAATACCAATTTACTCTAATCATTAAACCCTTTCCTTGCTCAACCGAGCCCGTGACATCATAGTCAT
Source organism: Nicotiana glauca (assembly GCA_026770625.1). Classification (NCBI taxonomy): domain Eukaryota; kingdom Viridiplantae; phylum Streptophyta; class Magnoliopsida; order Solanales; family Solanaceae; genus Nicotiana; species Nicotiana glauca. Next base: position 29,031 of record MU707848.1, read on the forward strand.
TACCAAGCTATAACCTTGATCCTCACTTCAAATTCCATACCTCTCACTGCATCCAACGTGCCGATATACGATAGACACAATTTCTATCACAACCCTGGAACCACTGATAAACTAACACTTCATCATATAAAACTTTTCATTTAACTTACTTTAGGAGAATCATAGCAACACCCAAGTAACTTCTCATAACCGTAGGGTGTGCAAATTTGCAAGTGGTGGTCCAAGCCACCATAACCCTTTCCTGGATCTGCTTCTACATGACAAGCCTTAGAAATAGAAGGCTTCTGAATAACATCAATTGCGACGGCTGACAAGCCTGATACGCACCGTCACAAATCATACACACAACCTGATCACGCTGAATGAACTAATCATAGATCCCAACATGCCAAATTCAAATATGGTTAATCAACCCCTTTCCTTCAATTTATCCTTGAGTGCTTTGGAAATAGTACCAATTCTCTTCAACACATAACACGCTC
>MU707851.1:24849-45297 GCA_026770625.1 Nicotiana glauca
TGTTAGCTAAAAATTAATGTAGAATAATTAGAATGAGGTACGTTAGTAAAATCACCATTCAAACTAGTTTCTTCCATCTTGTTTGCATCTGAGAACTTTACAGGAGGCCAGTAGGTAAAATAATTGGGGCCTGAAACTAAAATTCAAAGGGATCAGCACTTTGTTAATTCGAATACTGGAGTGTCGTTTTCTTAATACCAGTTTTGAAGACACATAGGCTAGGCTGTATTCGAACAGATGGCCCAGGTCTTGGTACAAAGATCTACTCGTTTGGACCTGGGCCAGATTGAACAGGGTTCGTTCTTTATGCTCCCCTATGTCATGACTTCTTTATGTGAATTATGTTCAAAGCCCAGTTTGGTTAAGGAACAGAAATCCGTGATAATTTCAAATAATGATTAATTAAGACTTTTCCTTTTATTTTAAAGACAAAATAAATAAAAAAATGGTAGTAACTTCGGGATTGACCTTTAAATAACAAGACGAGACTCGCCAAATATAAATGGAAATTGTGGGGCCCTCGATAAATGTTATACAAAATACCTAGACTCCGGGACGGGCCGTTTAGCGAACTTCATTGCCTTCCCCAAAGATAATAATGCGTTAGTCACTTTAGGCGCGTTTTTAATAATCTTACCTTCTTAAATTCGGGTGCACATTTATATGACCCAAATCAAAATCTCAACGAAGTCGAAATGTGTCAAAAATTGTGGGTGCATTTATGTGACGCAATTTGAGACATGTTTTCATGACGTTGCAATTCCCTTAAAATAAATAATAGTAAAAGCGGTTCAAATTTGAAAATCCATAAGGCAGAACATGTACTAAAATCAAATAAATAGCCAAATATAGCAGTTGAGCGACCGTGCTAGAACCACGAAACTCGGGAATGCCTAACACCTTCTCCCGGATTAGCAAAATTTCTTACTCGGATTTATGGTTCGCAGACTGTTAACAGAGTCAATAATTTCCTCGATTCAGGATTCAACCGGTAACTTGGGACACCATTAATCTCCCAAGTGGCGACTCTGAATCTTAATAAACAAATCCCATTTTGATTGTCCTTTAATTGGAAAAACTCCTTTACACCCTTGCGGGTGTAGTAAAAAAGGAGGTGTGACAGCTCTGACGACTCTGCTGGGGACATTCACCCAGAACTTCGGTTCAGGGTTTAAGAAATCGAGCTTAGAATAATTGTGGTGTTTGGCCTTATATGATTTTCCTACATGTTCCATACCTAATGTGCAAAATGTTGCTTTTTACCGCTTTGATATTATCTGAAATGTATATAAAAAATGTGTCAGAACCCTTATCTTCTCACTTCCGGGGATGTGCTCACTGGTTGAGACTCCCTATTCTGTTAGTGTCCTACCCTGAAATAAGAAAGAGGCCGGACAAGTTACTAAGCCGGATGGCCTTTTGGTTCCCAGTACATAGCCCCCTCCTCGACTCGAGTTGTCCGCTCGGGTACACAGTCTAGACCATATACCCAGGTTTTAAAACCTAGAAGAACAAAAACTCATGCCGGATTCCTGAAGAGGATGCTTGTTTGCCTCATGTGCATCTTGTGTTAAATGAGCTAAATGTTTTACCTTTTTGATATTATTTGAATTGTATCTATAAATTGTGCTGAAACCCTTATTTTCTCACCTCTGGGGATGTGCTTACTGGTTGAGACTCCATATTCCGTTAGTGTCATACCTTGAAATAAGAAAGAGGCCGGACAAGTTACTAAGTCGGATGATCCCGCTGGTCCCCGGTACGTAGCCCCCTCCTCGACCTGAGTTGTCCGCTCAGGTACACAGTCTAGAACAAATACCCATGATTTGAGCCTAGAATAACTTGACTCCATGTTGGATCCCTAGTAGGAGCGTTTATCTGCATCACGTGCATATGACTTAGGGGATTCAACACAGGGGTTGGGTTCGTCTAGGACATGTAACCGGATATGAAAAGACTACCTGATGTATCCTACGTATTGCATGTACATTTATTTGTCTCAGACTCGCATGCTGACCGGCTTGAATATGTGGAAAAATTGAAAAAGAGAGGAATAGCAGTGAAGAGAGTTAATTACTTGTTTTAGAGAAAAACAAATGTCCAAAAGCGCCGAAACTCTGCCGAAAAAGGAAAAAGAGAAGGAAAAATATTGAAAAGGAAAATGAGAAAGGGAAAAGAGAGCGAGGTGTGAAAAATAAAGCGAGTAGGGACCATTTGTTTTTTGTTTTGTTAAGGAAAGGGAAAAAATATGAAAAACTCAAAGGATTTTGCAAGATCATTTTTCGAAAACCAAAACCAAAAAAAAATAATCCAAAAAGAGTTTACATTTTTCTTCATTTTCAAGAAAAGACAAAAAATATGTTTTCTCTAAAATAGTTGTTTTTAATTTTTGCCCGTATCCAATCTGCCCGAACTACACTAGTTTGATTCTCACCAGATGTGAGATACGTAGGCAACCGTCATCGGGTCCAACCACCCCTTTTGCAAAAATAGCCAAAAATACCAAATTTTAATCCAATAAGTCGGGTGATGCCATTCTTGTTGAAAAATAAGCCGAATGTCCCCAAAAGGGCGCCGGAAGGCTATTTTTACAAGAACAACCACCCTGAGTCATTTTAAAACGGTTTGCGGGCACAACCTTATAATCTCCCTTTCGGAAGTGCTGAAAGCCCGTATTTGCAAAACTGAATCTTTGTTTTCTTAAAATAAATATTTTTGAAGGATATCCACTTTTTATTTTTTTAAAGTCAAAATAAGTCATTACATGGCCAGTTTTCTCGAAATAGTCACAGTCGATATTGGAGCCTTCTCAGTCTTGCGCAGGCCTGTGACGATGCAAAGTGATGCCCTGCGGGCCCCAAGATGTGAAGCTTTGATGTTCTCTTGATCTAGTTTTTAATCATTAAGTTTGTAGTTTGTTATTTTTGTAGTTTCCCTTCAAGAAAAACAATTTAAAACAAAAACAAGAAAAATAAAAACAACAAAACTTTGCATTCAATTTGCAAGAACTACGCTTGGTCTGATTCATACGGGGTCATGATACGTAGGCAATCGCCATAGGATTCGACCATAAATAAATGAAAAGGCGAAAAGAAAAGAAAATAGCGGAAAAACAAGAAAGGGAGAGAATAGGAACAAGAGAAGACAAAGGGAAGAGTGAAAAGAAGAAAAAAGAGAGGGAAAAAGAATAAAAACAGAGGAAGAGAAAGTTTGCAATTGGAACATAAGGAAAAGGCCGGGATGAAGCATGCGACCGATAAAAAGTTGTTATCAATATGTTAAATGCCCTAGCGCTAACGTGATGGTTTCATTTTGTCATATCATTCCAGAAAGGTGGTTGGTTTGTGGTTTTAAATTGGTAACTCCTATTCACAACACGAGGACAAAAGCCAGTCGGCATCCTGGCAACCCATCCATACAACACCCGATCAAAAACCAAACTGAACATGACAGGCCAAGAACCAGATACCAGTATCATGGACCCATAAAAAGAGGTAGAAGGGGTAGATGTTAAAGCAATAAAGGAAGAGATGTATAAGTTGAGACTGCAGATGGCTGAGATGCATCAGGCCTGGGCTAAGGGTCAGTGGGCGCCAGTTTATCCTGCCAATCCAGCATATATCCCACCTTTGGCTCAGTCTCGGGAGCTTCCTCATGCGAATTCATCTGCACCTTTCCCTTTCTACCAACAGAGTTATGTCACCACCTCCTATCCTGCCCAAGCTCCACCACCCAAACAAAACCATCCTCCACCAATCACCCATGTCTTTGTGGCGCCTCCGCTGCCGCATTGCAAAGATCTTCCAGTGAGCCATTGTTTCCAACTCATGACGGCCAGTACTACCCTCCTAAGCCTACCTTTAAAGCTGTTAAGCTATAATCTTACACTCCTCACCTTGAGCTCCCGGTGGAAACTGACAAGCCGCTTAAGGATCCGTAACAAGAAGAGATGTTTCGAAAAGTAAAAAGCCTGGAGCAATCCTTCAGGAACATGAAAGGATTGGGTGGTCAAGTCAGTGTGGCCTATAAGAATTTGTGCTTGTTTCTCGATGTCCAACTGCCAGCAGGGTTTAAATTACCAAAGTTTGATTTGTATGATGGACATGGTGATCCGGTAGCCCATCTGAGGGGATTTTTAGTAAGATGAGAGGAGCCGGAGGAAGGGATGAGTTGGTGATGACATACTTTAGCTAGAGTCTCGGTGGTGCGGCCTTGGAATAGTACACGCGTCAGGATCATGCTCGATGGTACACCTAGGATGATTTGGCCCAAGAGTTTGAATGCCACTTTCAGTACAATCTATAAATTGTCCCGGACCGTCTATCACTGACTAAAATTGAGAAGAAGCCAGGGGAAAGTTTCCGGGAGTACAGTTTTTGGTGGAGAGAACAGGCATCAAGAGTCGATCCTTCAATGAAAGAGAGCGAAATGGTCGACTACTTCCTACAGGCTTTGGAGCCTACCTACTATGGTCATCTGGTGTCGGCAGTTGGCAAGTATTTCAACGAGGTCGTGAAAATGGGCAGCATGGTTGAAGAGGGTCTCAAATCCGATAAAATCCTAAGCTATTCGGCGATCAAGGCAACTACCCAGGCTGTCCAGAGCGGCATTGGAGGGGTGCTGGGAAAGAAAAATAAAGAAGATGTGGCAATAGTTGACTCGAGAACTTGGTCCAGGGGCCCATCACCATATTACCATCAATCTCGACCCCGTCCCCAAACTTACCCCCACACTCCATAGCACTATTATCCACCCCGTGGTTCCCACTTCTCTGTCCACCATGCCCATACATATCTCCAACATCCTACCCATGCGCCAAGGCGCGCATCCACCACACAAAGTGCCTGCCCATCTCAAAATACCTACCCACCTCCAAGAGCTTACAAGACTCCCCCAGGAGCAGGTTTGTAAGCCAGCCAAAATTTCAAGCAAGAGAGGGCACAGAAGTAGGAAACGTTCACCCCCATCGGAGAGTCATATGAAGACTTATTAGAGAAACTAAAGCATTATAACTTGATTGCACCAATCCTTCCGAATCAGGTGGACAAGCATTCAAGAAGATTTGACCCTTCTAAAAGGTGTGAATACCATTTCAATGCCCAGGGGCACGATGTCGACGGTTGCCGGGATTTGAAAAGAGAGATAGAAACAATGATTTAAGAAGGGACAATTATGGTCCAGGATAGTGCCACCCAGAACACTGCACAGAATCCTTTACCTACACATGATGGGGCACATTTTGTAGGGAATATCCATGGTGATAGGGAGTATGAGAATACTCTCGGAAACTTGGTGAATGAAGGCCCCAACAATTTTGATGGGCAATCCAGTGGCTAAGATGTCAAGTTTGGTGATTGGAAAGACGCTCCATCTCCTGGTTAGCTAGAGTGGAGTCTTGGTGGTTTATTTTGTTGTCATTTCTGTTGTCTGGGTTATTTTTAAGGTTGTAATCCGAACATTGTCTTATGACTCAAACCCTTCTATCTTTTCATTTTGCTTTGTCTAGTCATAATAGCTTATTTAGTGTCGTCTAGGTTTGTCCAAGGGTTGTAACTAGTTCAGTTTGCTTGTTTCGTTGTTTAAATCCTTTCACCATCAGTCTAATGCAATTCTCTGTTTCCCGCCATTTCTAGTCATCTTATTTAGTTCCTTCTCCTTTTACAATTCTTTTCATGCTGGTTCTAGTGACATGACATGCACGCATAACTCTCAGCCTGGTTTTTAAAAGTCCGTTTAATAATGAAGCATTGAAATAATGTCGAAGATGTAAGGACATTCGTGGGAAATGAGTAAGGGCGTTTTGAGATCACTTCGAGCCCAAATCAAGTAAAACTGGGGGGTAGATAGAATATCAAGAAATACTGTTGAAATGTATCATGCCGCATCGGTTTAAAACCAAAGGAAAGTTTGCCCCAAGTCTATCGAGACCGTTCGTGGTACCAAGATTGTTTTCCAATGGTCCTAGGTAATTGAAAAATACAAAAGGCAAGTATGCGAATCAATCAAAAGGTGTTATGTGTGTTTTCCTCAGCTTGTTTAACTGTGTAGTTTGTACTTGACATGTTTTGGAGATTGGAATTACGAAGGCATTTTATTCTGCTATCCAAACACTTTATCCTTTGTTACCCCTTTGAGCCTTTGTTATTTTCTTGTATACCCCTCTTTCGGAATCAAATATAAAACTCGTAAGCCTGAGCAGGGAAAATAAGCGGAGAAACAAGAGAAAAACAATCCAAGGGAAAAGAAAAAGAGGAAAGAGAAATGAAAAGAAAAGAAAAGAGAAAAGAAAAGAAAAAGAAAAGGAATAAGAAGGAAAAAGAAAAAAAAGAAAAGGAAAAAGAAAGAAATGAAAAGAAATAAAAGGAAAAGTGGAAGAAAGGAAAGATCGCAACAACGAAGTCGTTTTATGCCTGAACTATGTTTGACTTGATCCCGAAAGGATACGTAGGTAGCCTCTCTGAGGTTCAGTCATACCAAAATAAAATCCAAAAATCCCCAAGAAAGAAACCGGGGCAGAAGTTGTGGTTGTTGTGAGAAATCTACTTTCGAAAGTTGTACTTTTGAACCCATGCTGAATTGTTTTGAGCCTTTGACACCCTTTCTTTCTATCCCCATCTAAAAGCCTGTATTACGGTCTAAAGAAAGACCTTCCGATCAGTCTTCAAGAAATGCCGAGTCAAGAGAGTAGAGGTGAATCATATCAGGTGCCACACTTCGGTACAAGAAGCAAACACTCCGGTACAAGAAGAAAAATGATGAAAATGAGAGAGTCTTGTTGATGAAATCCCTCACGGGTACCCCAAGGTGATGAAAGTCGAGAGAAATAAAAAATAAGAGAGTCTTATTGGTGAAAACCTTCACGGGAACCATAAGGCGATAGTGAGATGAGAGGAAAAACCAAAATGAGAGAGGATTGATGGTGAAAACCCTACGGGCACCACAAGTCGACTAAGGATGGTGAATCAGATCGGGCAAGCGGAGCATTGAAGCCCAGTTTCATGGCGAAAAGGTACAACATGAGCTGAACATCAGATTTGCTAAACAGAGTAGGCTGCAGGTGCATGTTAAGGTCGCTAGAGTCGGTGTCCACATCTGATGGTTTGCTACTCTGTAGGTTTCTTGTTAGGAATCACCTCTTTCCATTATCCTTTACTCTATTCCTCCCACCTTGTTTTACTCCCTCTTCCTGGGTTGGTTGTTCAAAACAAGTGAGAAATGACTTTAAAATCTTCCACCAAGCTTCCAATTAAACAAAACGGGACCTGATGAACACATCAAGGTGTCAAGTCAGGACAAAAACAACAGGCACAATGAGTTGGCCATAATCAACATGCTTTGGTATTCGTGTGAAATACAAGGGCGTGGTATGTATCAATTTAAGAACAATGCGACAGATAGAGGATGTTTGTGAACAGATCAGAGATACCTATTGCATTAAAGGTAATAAAGAAAAGGGGTTAGCAGGGTCTCCAAGTAGGAATCAGTTATCATGATGCGTGAAGGAACAATAAACTCAAGGCCGAAGCCAACGGTTAAGTCAAGATAGAATATCATATAACCGAAGTAGGGACAATAAACATGTTGTGGGATTCATATGAAACATAAGGTTTGGGGAGATGACAGTTCATGTAATGCAACAAATGGAGGATATCGGGCCGCCTTCAAAGTTCAAGGCCATAAACCAACCACCACATTTTAAACTCACAAGTTTTCTTTGTTTGAAACAGGAACAAAAGTAGTACAAGAAAGTTGGTTCAACAACAAGAGAAGAAAAAAGAAAATAAAGAAAAAGAAAAGGAAGAAGAGAAGAGCTGACAAAAGGGAAGTTTCTCAAATCTTGGCCCTTGCCGGTCTTGTTAGTGTGCCCAAACTGCTATCATTGTTTTTCACATTTTTCCTCCTATGATAAAAGGACCTAGTCTGAGGAATCTCCTCCTAGAGTCAAAATCTTAGTCCGACGAATATTTCTCCTACGATAGAAGACCTAGTCGGATGAATCTTCGCCTAGGATCAAAATCTTAGTCTGACGAATCTTGCTCCTAAGATAACAAAAGGCCCTAGTCTGATGAATTTTATCCTAGAGTCAAAGTCTTAGTCTGATGAAACTTTCTCCTGAGATAACCAAAATTGGACCTAGTCTGATGAATTTTCTCCTAGAGTCAAAGTCTTAGTATGATGAAGTTTTCTCCTAAGAGAACAAAATGGACCTAGTCTGAGGAACCGTCTCCTAGGATCAGGATCTTAATCTGATGAATCTTTCTCCTAAGATAGCAAAAAACCTAGTATGATGAACCTTCTCCTAGGATTAGTATCTTAGTCTGATGAATCTTTCTCCTAACATAAAAAAAAACACTAGTCTGAAGAACCGTCTCCTAGGATCAAGATCTTAGTCTGATGAAACTTTCTCCTACGATAACAAGTCAAAATCTTAGTCTGACGAATCTTTCTCCTAAGATAGAAAAATAGACCTAGTCTGATGAATCTTCTCCTAGAGTCTAAATCTTAGTCTGACGAATCTTTCTCCTAATATGACAAAATAGACCTAGTTTGATGAATCTTCTCCTAGAGTCGAAATCTTAGTCTGATGAAACTTTCTCCTAAGATGGACCTAGTCCGATGAACCTTCTCCTAGGATCATAATCTTAGTCTGAAGAATCTTTCTCCTGAGATAACAAAGGACCTAGTCTGATGAATCTTCTCCTAGAGTCAAAATCTTAGTCTGATGAATCTTTCTCCTAAGACAGCAAAACACCCTAGTCTGAGGAACTGCCTCCTAGGATCAACATCTTAGTCTGATGAATCTTTCTCCTAAGATAGCAAAACACCCTATTCTTAGGAACCGCCTCCTAGGATCAACATCTTAGTCTGATGAATCTTTCTCCTAAGATAGCAAAACACCCTAGTCTGAGGAACCGTCTCCTGGGATCAGCATCTTAGTCCGATGAATCTTGCTCCTAAGATAGCAAAATAGACGTAGCCTAATGACCCTTCTCCTAGGATCCCTATCTTAGTCTGATCAGATAACCAAAAATGGACATAGTCTGATGAATCTTCTCCTAGAGTCTGCACTTAGTCTGATGAATTTTCTCCTAGGGTCAAAATCTTTGTCTGACGAATCTTTCTCCTAAGATAGAACACCTAGTCTGATGAATCTTCTCCTAGAGTCGAAATCTTAGTCTGATGACGCTTTCTCCTAAGATAACAAGATGGACCTAGTCTGATGAATCTTCTCCTAAAGTCAAAATCTTAGTATGATGAAACCTTCTCCTAAGATAACCGAAAATGGACCTAGTCTGATGAGTCTCCTCTCAGGATCTAAATCTTAGTCTGATGAAACTCTCTCTTATGATAATAAACCTGGTCTGATGAATCTTCTTGTGGGATCAAAATCTTAGTCTGACGAATTTTTCTCCTAAGATAGAAAAAGTCCTAGTCTGACGAACCTTCTCCTCGGATCAAAGTCTTAGTCTGATGAATTTTTCTCCTAAGATGGAAAACCTAGTCTGATGAATCTTCCCCTAGGGTCATAATCTTAGTCTGACAAATCTTTCTCCTAAGATAACAAAAACCTAGTCTGAGGAATTTTCTCCTAGGATAAAAATCTTAGTCAAATAGTTTAACTCACAAGGGTTATACATGCCAATCAAGTCATTGGTTTGCTCTCACCATCGTATCAATAGCTTAGGTAACAACTCACAAGTCTGCTCAGCCCCAAACTGGGGCAGACATTTTTTTTGTTTGTCTATTTTGTTACAGTCAGAAGCCCACCTGGAGAACAAGGAAAAACTTTTCAAGTTCAGCAATCACGAGCCCACCTGGGGAACAAGGGAATACTTTTCGAGTTTCAGCAGTCAGGCGCTCACCTGGAGAACAAGTGAAGTACAGTTCAAATTCTAGCTTTCAATTTTCATTATTGGATAACATGGTGTGCCCAGTCACCAAACTGGGACAAAAAATTTTCTTTGTTTGTTTATTTTGTTGCAGTCAGGAGCCCACTGGAGAACTAGGGAATACTTTTCAAGCATTGCAGTCAAGAGCCCGCATGGAGAATAAGGGAATACTTTTCAAGCGTCCGCAATCCGGAGCCCGCCTGAAGAATAGAGGCACATATTTCAAACTTCAGCAGTCAAGCATCACTCGGAGGAATGGCAAAACATCTCCAATCACAATGCAAGGCAACAACACAAGAATTCCAGTGGAGAATACAAGTTCAAGGCAACACAAAACCAAGTTAGAAGACATAGATAGGACCCTTTTGTAATTCATAGATCATAGCGTAGGCTAGCTTCTTTTTTGTTTCAACACGGTGTAATAAGGAGGTCAGTGAGCAATAGCAGTAGCAACAATAGTGAAATCACAGCTCCTGGTAGTCCCAGCTACCAGACATTCCCGAACTACACTGACCTGATTCCTGTTTAGCCCAGGATATGTAGACAACCTCCAAAGCAGGGTGCGGTCAAACTTTTCCAAAATGCTTCACACGGAATTTTCAAACGGGCAAAAATCGCTCGTATTTGCTCACTTATCTTTGCACGAAAACTCTTCATGTTTCCGAGCAAAGAGGGGCAGATGTGAGCACGTGAATTTTTCCCTATATATAAATTATACCAAAATATTCAAACACAATGATTTTCTTTATTATTTTATAATTTTGTGAATTTTGTTTTATTTTCTGTTAATTATTTACATTTTATTTGTGCATTTTTATTCATATGAAAAATACAAAATATACTTGCCGTTTGTTTAGGATTTAATTTTATATTTTTAGGATTAATAAGTAGTTAAGGGAAAAAAATAAAGAAAATAACAAAAATGGTCTTTTTGCATTTGTAGTTTAAATTTGTCTTAGTTTGTGTTTAAATTAGGATTTAGTGTAATGGAAATTAGAAAATGTTTTTTAGTGCTAACTTGGTCTTAAGTTTTAATTTAGCATTTCATAAAAATCAGGAAAATATAAATAATGAATAAAATAAATAATAAATAAAAAAAGAAAATAAAGAGAATTAAAAGGCTGCTCGGTTTGGGCTTGATTTTAATAACCCCAGCCCAAAAGAAACCCTCTCAAACCCGACCAAGTGGTCCAGCCCAAAGCCCTCACCCGGTCCAGCCTTTCACCCCACACAAAACGACACCGTCCGATTAACTTTAGATCTGGACCGTCGAGGTTACCAAATCTGACGGTCCAGAAGCCCACCTCCTTTAATATAAGATTGTCTGAACCTGTTCCCCCTCCTCATCGTCTTCTTCATTTCCCCTCATCAAAGACCTTACCCATAAGAACCCTAGCCAGCCGCCCTAATTCTTCATCGCCGTCCATGGCGGCGCCGACCTCCAAACCTAACCAAAATAACACCCTAAAAGCTCCTCTTCGCCCTCATCTCGAATCTGGCCATTGTTTATTTCAAATCATCACCAAAGGTCTCTAATATCAATTTGAAAATCTGGCCCAAAACCTCACCTCGCCTAAATCCGACCAAAATTACGTCCTACAACCATCTTGACCTCCTTGTTCCGAATCCCAAACCAAAACTTCTCGAATCTAAGTAGAACTTGGAGAATTTTGGATCTAGGGTTTCGAGTCTCGACACTATTTTGGGAAGACTCGGTTGTTTTTTTAGTAATGTTATATGTTTATTTCAACAAAATAAACATATAACATTAACAAACAAAAAAACCAATTCCGAGATTCAGTCAGGTGGAAAGCCCATATCAGTGGGTTCTTTCTTTTCCTTTCTTCTTTGTTTAATTCCCTTCTTTTATTTCTACCCGCATATTTGTTGATTTCTAGTATAATTCTGTTTTGAATAGGGTCAATTCTCTTCTAATTTTGGGTAACCCTTAGCTTAGGGCATTTGTGTGATTAGTGTTTGAAATTGCTAGTCTAAGTAACAGAATAGTTAGCTTTACCGGTGTTAGATTCCTCTTATTTGTATTTTGTTGTGATGTCATTCATAGATAATAGTAGTTATTAGTCTGGAATTTGGTAGTCTGAGTATTAATTTAATTCTTGTTTGATTAATCTGTTCTGATAAGGTTTTAATCGATCTTATTTGAGCCTTTGTTCAATGTTCATCCGTTATTAGTACTCTTTTATGGTTATTATTAACTGGTTTCAATTAGTTCAGTTTAGTTAGTTCATGTTAATCATTAATCGGTATTAGTACTACTTTAATTCACTGCTCAGTCTAATTAGTTATTATAGTTAGCTAAATTTGACTATAGTTGATAGTTTTAACTAGGGTAGAAAGGGGTTGGGGTGTGGTTAGATAAATTTGGTAATTTCAGGACTAAGGTAGGGCAATAAGGGTAATTCACTTGAGGAATCTGATAGTAACTGAATTTAGAAGCTACTAGAAGAACCTAGAATGGGTTGAAATTGATATTTCAAAGTCATAGTGTTGTAACTAGAGGAACAAGTCAATGAATAGAGGACTAATTTGAAAGTAAAATAGGGACTGAAATGAAAACAAAATATTGAGGGCTGCCCTCATCTTTGCCTATAAAAGGCATGTCCAATGCCTTGAGAGAAAAAGTTTTTTCAGCCTCCAAAGCTCCCCTCATAGCTCTCGCTCTCATTTCTATATCTGAGTTTTGAAATTCAAATATTCAAAATTTAAAAACAGTAGAAAACCTCTAGAAAACCAAAAAACAAAATTGAGAAGTACTGTTTCATTGAAAATTTCCAGTTAATTTTTAACTTCAGCTTCTAAATTTCCTCACTTAGCCTATATTTTGTTGGCTGATACATTTTGGTGGTGTTTGGGTGTCTTCCAAGTGTATTTGGATTCATTTGAGACTATTTTAGGCTGGTTTTGTTGGGGGTTGGTTTCAGAAGTTGTTTTGGGATTAGTAATGAGTCTATTTGGGTTTCTACAAGTGCATTTGGTCTATTATTGTTGTTGCTCTTCTACAACTCATTCTGGTCTTTGCTTGATTTTATATCTGATTGAAACTGGTAGCTGTTGCACACTACTTGTATTGTTGTGCTGATTCCCTGATTTTCTACTGTGAATCCTCATTTGCTTATATTTTATTCTCCAGGTACACATTCTCAGCCTATGTTGACGTAACTGCGCCTGTTGAACATGAAATACAATTGAAGTTTGTTAGCTATCCTGGAATTTGCAATTTAAAGTCTTGTTAAATCTAGATAGCTCTACTACTATTTGGTTGAACATTTATAATTGTATTAATTGGACTGTATGCCTGGACTGATTTCAAATAACGGTGGACTATTATGGTAGGCAATTTATACTAGCTTGTTAATTAACCTAATGACTTTGTATTTTGGTTATTAGTTAGATTGATAGATTTAAAATGGCTTTAGTTGTAATTAACCTGGCCTGTATGTTAGTAAAACTGTTCAAGTGGAATGACCATTAGAGCTGGGAATTATTCATTGGTTTTTAGCTCATTTAAATCTGTTCATGTGTAGTTTGGTATTGAAATCGGAAGGTTAATAGCAGCAGGAAGCAATTTCGAATTTTGAAGGTCTCATGTGTACTAATAGTAGTTTATTTCTGAAATTCACAAGTCACTTGGGTATTGATTCAGTAATGTTAGCTAAAAATTAATGTAGAATAATTAGAATGAGGTACGTTAGTAAAATCACCATTCAAACTTGTTTATTCCATCTTGTTTGCATCTGAGAACTTTACAGGAGGCCAGTAGGTAAAATAATTGGGGCCTAAAACTAAAATTCAAAGGGATCAACACTTTGTTAATTCAAATAGTGGAGTGCTGTTTTCTTAATACCAGTTTTGAAAACACGTAAGCTAGGCTGTATTCGAAAAGATGGCCCAGGTCTTGGTATAAAGATCTACTCATTTGGACCTAGGCCAGATTGGACGGGGTTCGTTCTTTATGCTTCCATGTGTAATGACTTCTTTATGTAAATTATGTTCAAATCCCAATTTGGTTAAGGAACTGGAATCCATGATAATTTCAAATAATAATTAATTAGGAATTTTCCTTTTATTTTAGAGACAAAGTAAATAGAAAAATGGTAGTCACTACGGGATTGACCTTTTAAATAACGAGATGAGCCTCGCCAAATATAAATACAAATTGCGGGGGCCTCGATAAATGTTATACAAAATACCTAGACTCTGGGATGGGTCATTTAGCGAACTTCATGGCATTCCCCAAAGATAATAACGCGTTAGTCACTTTAGGTGCATTTTTAATAATCTTACCTTCTGAAATTCGGGTGCACATTTATGTGACCCAAATCCAAATCTCAACGAAGTCGAAATGTGTCAAAAATTGCGGTTGCATTTATGTGACACAAGTCGAGACATGTTTTCATGACGTTGCAATATCCTTAAAATAAATAATAATAAAAGCGGTTCAAATTTGAAAATTCATAAGGCAGAACATGTACTAAAATCAAATAAACAGCCAAATATAGCAGTTGAGCGACCGTGCTAGAACCACAGAACTCGGGAATGCCTAACACCTTCTCCCGGGTTAATAAAATTCCTTACCTAAATTTCTGGTTCGCGGACTATTAATAGAGTGAATAATTTCCTCGATTCGGGATTCAACCAGTGACTTGGGACACCATTAATCTCCCAAGTGGCAACTCTGAATCTTAATAAACAAATCCCGTTTCGATTTTCCTTTAATTGGAAAAACTCCTTTACACCCTTGCGGGTGTAGAGAAAAAGGAGGTGTGACAGTGGGCCCGGGGTCGAAATTTAGGAAACTTATGAAAAGGGTTGGGAAATGGCTTAAATAGCTAGGATTCGATCTTGTAAACATATATTGACTAGTTCTTACTTCCTTTAACTAGTTTGTGATCGTTTGGCTCCGACTTGAGGGCTTGGACTTGTTTCGATATCGAAAATGTACTTTGGAGCGAGGTGAGACTCCTTTTTAACCTTGTAAGAGGGAATTATCCCCATAATATTAATAAATGAGAATTAGCAACTAAATGTGGGGGCTACGTACGTACTAGGTGACGAGAGTCCGTGCGTAGCTACTATGATATTAATTGCTTGGGTAGTTTAGGACCCACATCATACCTAATTTGGAGTTATCTTCTATTTAAATTGCCAATATGATCATTTATGATATGCTAGAGACTTGAGAGAAATTAAAAGTGAACATATAAACTTGTCGAACCTTTGTAAGAGCTTCCTTGTACATAAATGATCCTATGTGTGCATTCTTGATGTTTTCTTGATATTTATGGATCGTGCCGATCGCCTCGATGAAAATAGATGCATCTATGGTTCGGGCCGTTCGATCCTCGGCAGTGCACAGTTTATTTTTCCGTTGGAGCGGGCCGTCGACCTCGACATGATTGCACAAGATTACTTGCTAAGATGTAAAAAGGAAAATAGTAACTGAAGTATGGTCAAGAACATGATTATGGCTTTACATTTTAACTTGTTATTTGTTGGAAATATTCATACTTTATATAGAACATTGTTATTATATTATATTGACCCTAGTAGGTATCAAGTCGACCTCTCGTCTCTACTTCTTCGAGATTAGATGGGATACTTATTGGGTACATATTGTTTATGTACTCATACTACACTTATTTACTTAATTGTATAGTATCTGAAGCTGATACATCTAGTTACCGATATGGTGCCTGCCCTTGAGTTTGTGGCAGAGACTTCCACTGTGAGTTGCTTCCCTTCCTATGCAGCTCAGCAGCTGGATGGAGTCTTCCTTTACTTTTTCTGTCTTTCTTTATCACAGATAGTAGGATAAAGATGTTCGTTTGTATATTCTACTAGATGCCTGTACTTGTGACACCAGATCTTGGCACACACACGTATTACTAGACTTATTTTTGGATTTTTAATATCACGTTACTTACAATATTTATCTCTTTTATTCTTATATTCAAACTGGAATGGTTATTTCACTTAAATTCTGATAAAAGCAACATAATATGTTAGAAATGTTCCACAGCGGCTTGCCTGGCAACGGTGCCAGACGCCCTCACAACCTATTATGGAAATGGGCCGTGACAATACTCTCCTGCCTCTATACTTTTTTTTTTGGGGGGGGGGGAATACTATCCTTTTCAAAATAAAGTAACTTATTAAGAAATTGGATATGTCATAATATTGCAAACCAAACTTAAAATGTGTTCTAATATGTATCGAAAAATTGTAGTCATCATAGTCGAGAATCTCTTTTTCTGTCTCGAACCATTTCCATAATAGGTTGTGGGGGCGCCCGACTCCATTGCCAGGCAAGCCACCGCGGAACATTTCTAACAACTCGTATTGATTCTTACTCCAAATCAAGTGAAATACCATTTCAAATTTGGGTTTAAAACTAAAAGAGATGAATACGATGAGTATATATTATTACAACACAGAATAAGTCTACTAACGCTTGTGTGTGCCAAGACCTGGTGTCATAATTACGAGCATCTAGTAGAATATACAATAAAATATCTCTACCCTAATATCTGAAATAAGGAAAGATAGCAAAAATACAAAAGTTACAATGGAAGTCACTCTTACAATACAAAAGAGATGAGAGATCGACTTGATACTTACTAGGTCAAGATAATATCATAATAATGATGTACAGGAATAAGCATGGATAATTCAATTAAACAATAGTTACAATGGAAGTCATAATCATGCTCTTGATCACTTTTATTTTATCATTTTCCTTCTTTCACATACTTAGCAATTAATCATGAAAAGACTAAGCTCAAGCATATATAACATGCGCAATCATGCCGAGGTCGACGGCCCGCTCCAACAGAATATAAATTGTGCACTGCCGAGAATCGAACGGCCGTACCATAGATTCATCTATTTCACCTAGGCAATCGGCCCGATCCACAAATATCAAGGAAACATCAAGAATACACACAAGGGCTCATTTATATACAAGTAAATCCTTACAAGATTCAACAATATTCATATGTTCACTTTCCACTCCTCTCTAGTCTCTAGCATATCATAGAAGATCATTTCGATAATTCAAGTAAAGGATATCTCAAATTAGGCATGATGTAGGTCTTGAACTACCCAAACATTTAATATCATAGTAGCTACGCACGGACTTTCGTCACCTAGTACGTACGTAGCCCCCGCATTTAATAGCAAATTTTCATTTATTAGTCCTAAGGGGACAATTCCTTCTTACGAGGTTAGAAATGAGACTCAGCTCGCTCCGAAGCGCACTTCCAATATCAAGAACAAGCCCAAAACACTCAACGTGATACCGAACGAGCACAAACTAATTAAACAACGGAAGAACTAATCAATAAGGGCTTACAAGGTTGGATTCTAGCTATTTGAGTGATTTCCCAACCTTTCCCACAAGTTTCCTAAATTTCGACCCCGGGCTCACATTCCCGGGTTTCGAGATTTTTCGAAGAAAGCTGTTCTCTATCACCTAAGGATCACAAATATACGATTTCTAGTTCATTACATGGCAAATTACATGATTAAATCTTAGTTTTATTAAAACCCTAGGTCTAGCTCTAACCCCTTGATCTTACTTAACTTTAGTGTTAAATCTACCTAATGTTTATGTATATTAACTAAAAGTGAGTGAGGATTACTTACATTGCAATATTATGTTGAAAGCCCCTCTTTGGAATCACCAAAAACGCCCAAGCATAAAGAGTGAAATGATAAAAATGGCTTTGGGTTCGAATTTAGTGAACCCCTCTGCCCAGCTGTTTTCGCTTCTGCGGAAGAATTTTTGCTTCTACGGGAACCACTTCTGCGGTTTCGGGCTGCTTTTGCGGTCTTGGCCCAAATTGGCTGGATCGCTTCTGCGGTCAAATAGCTGCTTAAGCATGACCACTTCTGCAGTCTCCAGATCACACCTGCGATTTTTGCCATGGCTGCCCCTGACCGCTTCTGCGGATTGCTGATCGCGTCTGCGGTACCGCTTCTATGGTCCTAGAACCGCAGACGCGATTATGACAGAAGCAACAAGGTTTGGTTCTTTTCAAGTTCTAACTTCACTCGAGCCTCGACCGATTGATGCTCGATGCTCCCCCCTCCCTCCCCCCCACCCCGAACATACCGACAAGTCTGAAATCACGAGGCGGACCTACTCGAACCTCGAAACACTCAAAACAATGCTAAATCAAGGAATCGAATCCCAAAACCAATTGAATCAACTTATTGAACTTCAAGTTCTTAATTTCCTTTCAACGGGTCAAAACACCCTTAAACTACTCGTATTGGCACCAAATTTTATAGGTAGGTCTTAACTGATATTTCGATCTTGTACCAAGTTTTAGAACCGGAATTCGAACCCGATACCTAGGATTTCAATGAATACTTAAATTCTTTACTTCTTTAAAACTTTGATTTAACAATTTTACATAAGAATTCATTACTCGGACTAGGGACCTCGGAATTCGATTCCGAGCATACTCCCAGGTCCCATATTTTCCCACGGACCCTCCGGGACTGTCAAATCACGAATCCGATTTTGATCAAAATCTTTCAAAAAAATACTTCACACGGAGTACTCAAATGGGCAAAAATTGCTCGTGTCCGCTCACTTTGTCTATGCACGAAAACCCTTCGTGTTTACAGGCAAAGAGGGGCAGCTGTGAGCACATGATTTTTGCCTCACATGAATCGCTCCCAATGAATTCAAAAAAAAATTTTCTTTTGTGTGCAATTTTGTGAATTCTCGTGATATTTCCAGTTATTGTTTGCATTTATGTGTGTATGTTTATTTGTTTAAATAAATAAAACAATACAAAATTAGGTTAAAATGTGTCTAGGATTTAATTTTTGCAATTTTTGAATTAAGTAGTAAATTACTTATTTTACAATATATATATATATANTAAATTGGAATCTAAATGTGTATGATATTTATAATTTAGAGATAATTAAGTTAATTTAGTAGAATAATTTAGCTTAGGAATTAATTAAGGTTTTATTTTTAATTTGTGAGAAGAAAATATTTTTGGAATAAAAAGAAAAGGAAAGCGTGAAAGGAGTTTAAATTTTGGGATAGTTCAATTAATATTCACCCAAGACCAATCAATTTTCACCCAATCCACACCCCAATCCAGCCCAAAACTACCCCCCAACCCAATCTGTCTCCAGCCATGACCGATACGACACAGTTTCAGTTATGTTAATCTGAGTTGTTAAATCTCACTCATCTAACGGACCGAAACATACCTCATGACTCGTTACCCATCCCTAATCCATTCCATCAGAGATTGATTCGGTCTTAAGAGTGTCTAAACTACATCGTTTTATTTAGTGGATTGATCCAAGCCTTTGATCTTATTCGATCGAACGGTCTGAATTCAATCCCCACGCCAGTATATAAGGGTCCTAACACTACCCTGCCCCCTTCGAACGCCCCTTCACTCGTCTCTCATCTTTCAGAGACTCTAGAGTAACGTTACCCTACACCGCCCTATTCCGCCACTAGAAATCACCTCACGACGGTTCCGGTGGCCCAAAGCCCTCCACCTTAACACCAAACACTCCCCTCGACCTCCTCTTCCCAGATATCCAAACCCCTTCCCTCGAATCTGCCTAGAAGCCGTCGAATATCGATTGAAACATGAACCCTAGCACCGTCACAAGATTCTCCGGTGGTGGTAGAACCTCCAAACCACCCCAAACCAACACCTGATTACGTCCTTGACCCCTTCACCCCTAATACACCATTAGTTTCCCTCGAATCCTTCCCGAACCATTCAAATATTGAATCAGAGTTTGAACCAAAAGTTCAAGTCATCGAGGTTTCCAAGGTTTGAGGTTGGAATCAACTTCAGTCGTGTGCTCTTACTTGAGAACACACTATTGAAGTTTAAATCTTTGGGTGTCCGCAGCTCTAGGCTCTTTACTTTTAAAAACATTTCTTCCTGCTCTGGATTCTTGTTTTGCTCTTCGGGTTCTGCCGGGTTGTCATGTTGAAGAGGGTAAAGGTATGATTCAGCTTCACCTTCCCTATACTTCAAATGTTTCCTACATATCCTTAGCTAAAAAGGAATCAGGACAATGTAGTTCGGGAAATTTTGGTAGTTGGGACTACCATGAAGCTGTGTTTACTGTTGCTGTTGCTACTGCTACTTGCTGACCCCTTATTACACCATGCTAAAAGAAAAAACAAAGAAGCTAGGCTAAGCTATAACCTATTAATTACAAATATTTATTCTCTAACTTGTTTCGTGACCGTTGTTGCCTTGTCGCCCTGTATTTCCTTACAACAATCCTTTTGTTATTGTCTTGTATTTTTGGATTTTTAATATCATGTTACTTACAATATTTATCTCTTTTATTCTTAAATCCAAATTGGAATGGTTAGTTCACTTAAATTCTTATAAAAGCAATATAAGATGTTAGAAATATTCCGCAGTGGCTTGCCTGGCAACGGTTCCGGGCGCCCTCACAACCTATTATGGAAATATGCCATGACAATACTCTCCTGCCTCTATACTTTTTGGGGGGGGGGGGGGGGGGGGAA